>VDFB02272729.1:192629-205981 GCA_007258455.2 Sequoia sempervirens
AAAAATGTTGCTAAAGAAGAACCTCGTAATCTCGGGCTTTCATTGGGAGCGGACGGTGTCAATCCATTTGGAGAGTTGAGATCTATTTACTCAGTGTGGCCTGTTTTTGTTATCAACAAGAACATTCCTCCATGGATGTCAATTAAGAGGGAGCACATAATGTTGTCAATGAAGTTGTTCCCGTGTTTGTTTACATCAATTTATTTGCTTACGTAGTAGCATCTCATTTGTCTTATTTGTTGCATAATGAAATTTTTTTTTTATTCAATAGTCATATGCATTAATTTATATATATAGCGGTAAAATGGTTTATAATAATTGTATGTAATGTTTATGTTCAAATTCAACTAGGTAGTGCAAGTTAAAGAAATGGAGATGTATATATCGAAGACCTCTTATCGTGAGTTACAAAGTTATGGAATGGCGTCACTATGTATGGCGTCTCTAGACCAACAGGACAAAGACAATTTCAATTCCATGCAATGCTTGTATGGACAATTCATGATGCCCCAAGGCTAACACATTTTTGTGGTATGTTATAGCGTTTGACTACACTTTAACAATATTTAATTTGATGAAGTAGATATCATGCATGTTTTAAAATAATCTATTCATTATATATAATTAAAAAATTGGCATATTTAATCCAATTATATATCATCTTGCGAGTCTTCAAACAAAGGGAAAAATTTATGTAATTTGTGGTCCAAAGATGAAATCTCGTTGTTCAACAAGTTTAAGAAAGTAGGTGTTTGATGAGTATAGGCACTTCCTCTAGAGAAGTCGTAAGTATCGAACTACTAAAAACATTTTTTCAATGGGAAAGAAGAGACTACATCAAAACCAAAAAGAATGACACCTCGCCTATGGAAGTTGGAATATAATAGAATTAATCGTCAAGATTATACATTAGATCAAATTGTTTATTTATCATATATGATATGTTTTGAATTTATATTTTTATATTGTGTTGTGTTTACTCATGCTGTAATTGACAATGATTGTCATTGTTAACTTTTTTAACTTATATTCTTCATGAAGGTCATCAAGGCATTAATGGTCGGCTTCCACGGGGACTGAAAAGTTATCGGAGACAATTTAGTAGGTTGCCCTACTATGAGTACTGGTGTGCATTTTTTGAACAATGCATATTGGAAAGAATATATCGAAGTGTTATGGAAAATATTGGATGGAAGGCATGACAAAGAAAAAAATTTCAAAATTTGTAGTGACATTGAGGAAGCCAATCATGCAATGAAAAATGTCATTCAATTGAATAGTGATGGAGAGCAAATTAATATAAGTGCCCTTCTTGGTTATTAACAGAGCAGCAAAGCAATGCTATAAAAGAATTCATACAAAAAATTCGATTTCCCACAGGATTTGCTGTGAACATAAATAATATAATAACAAAGAAAGGTGAATTTGGGTCAGGGATGAAAATGCATGATTGGCATACCTTCATTAAGGTAATTATTCTGGTATATTATATACACTTGTTTAATGTATGTACTTTTCAGTGTATTGTGTTTACTACTTTTGGAAAATAATGAAAATCTCATTTTATAATTGTTGCAGTACGTTCTACCTCTATCTCTCCTAGACAACTTTGAGAACAATGTGAAGCAAGTTATATATGATCTTGGGAAATACATGAGGTAAGTAGCGAGATTTTTTCAATTCGTTGTATATATCTTATAATTGCCATTTGTTTTACTTTTTATGTAATATCATATTTTTGTAAATCTTGTTAATATATTTTGCCTTGAATCCTTGTAGATGGTTGTCATCTAAATAAATCCATAAAGAAGATATAAGTGTGGAAGAGAAAAATTCCTCGTCTAATGTGTGAAATGCAAAAGTGTCTACCTTCAACATTTTTCAATGCATAAGAGCACTACCTCATACACCAAGTTGAGGAGATTGAATTGTGTGGACCTGTACACACAGGGTCAATGTGGATGGTTGAGAGGCACTTGAAATTTTTGAAGGTTTTGGTTAGACAAAGAGCACATCTGAGGGTTCTATGGTGGAGGGATATGGTATGCCAGACCATGGTGTACATTAGTGAATATCTTCCTAAGTTTGCAGCAAAGATCCATGTAGATCGTATTTGGGATCCCAACTCCATTAACAAATTTGAAGGGGAGTACCTATGGGGAAAGGTAGATTGAGGAAAGTGAGAGGTAATTATAAGATGGTCATGGAGATTAATTGGAATGCATTTTTTTATGTATATTGTACTTATTTAATTTTTAATCTTCAATATGCATCAATTATAAATTAAGGTCATATACTGTGGTATTTAACTAATTATACGTTGTTTGTGAATTTCAATTTTTTTGGTATAGTTGGTCGAGAGTGGGATGCACTACATTTGTCTGTTGCCAACAATCTTGATTGGATGATGGTATGGATTGAACGATTTCAACAATCTGTCGTGCATTAACATGGGAAGGTGTAGCTTCATTGGTTAAAGAAGCTCATTGTAATGGAGATTCCAATTTTACACAAAGGGAAATTGATTTAGCATATGGTTTAAGAGATAAACAGGTACGTATAAATATATTAATCACCCATATTATTTAATTATTTTCAATTATATTGATGTATATATATGTTGAGATTGTTTTTGCATACATTTTGCCAAGAATAAATATGTTTGTCAATGATGATATTGCAATAATTTTTACATGTTTGACATATTGCAGGTGAAACACCACAAGGCTATGTGGTGCAATGGTTGTAAATTTGAATCAAAATGTTGGATGACATGAATAAAACTTTTGATTCTGGTATAACTGCAGTCTTTCAGGTGACTAATGTTTCATCTAGAAGCGGCATACATCCAGAAGTCTCAGAAAATTGATACTATGGGATTTTGGATGATATACTTGAGTGTGACTTTAAGTCCTTCGATTAATTTTTTTCGTTGTCTATGGTGCAGGCTATGATTGAATGAAAATGATCTATGAAGTGTGTGAACATGATAATGGATTTACCATGGTTAATACAAGGTTGATCGGCGAGCTGAAATGAGCCCTATGTTCTTCCAAGCCAATGTGAGTAGGTATTTTTCTTTGAGTTCGAGTAAGCGGGTTGGTCATTGTTGTTAGACATGATCAAGAGGAAGGCGGTAAAGTATAATGTGGTGGAAGAAGAAGATACCGAAGAACTAGAAGATGATGTAGATGATGATCGGGATCAGTGGTTAGTTGATGATGTCCCTGACGAAGATGTCGAAGAGGAGGAACTAGATCATTATGATGTAGGAGTTAATGTTCATGAAGATGATATCGGTGTGGATGATGACATTATGAAACGATATTGATGATGATGATGATATGACCAATCCTTACAATGTCAATCTGGATTGATGATACGACAAAGAGTTGGATGAAGAAGAAGATCAATGACATTGAAATGTATGAGTTATGTGATTATATTATCTATTTGATATTAATTTCTTGATATAATTATATTTGACTTATGTGGTTACATAATTAATTCATGATGTTTTTAATTTTTATGCCATTACATAATTAATTTAATGATGTACTTTTTAATGTTTGAAAGGTCAAAAATTAAAACATTTCAATAGTGATGTTAACAACTTTGAAATTAGTGTGTTTTATGTTTCATGTGATCATAAAAGATTAAAAGTTAGTTGTAGAGGTGGTTGTTCAGTGGTTGGCGTGTATGTTGGTTCTTTTTACAATGTAACCAGGTTTTTCTTCTAATCTACCTATGGAATTTCCAATTCCAATCGAAGGCAGTTTGAAGGACTTGGACCAACTGACGAGGACTTTAAAAGCCTCCTACACTTCGGGCTCTGCAAGACCCGGGAGGGTGATCCTTTAATGTGTTTACTGGCTCTGCGCCATTATTATAAATAACATTAACGGTAGAGTTGATCTCACTTAATAGATCAACAGAATAAGATAATATCAACTAGAATTGGTTGTTCATAGACAATATCAACTATCTGAGCGTGAGATAACTAAACACAATCTATTGTATAAGATAGTCAATGATTTGCAATTTGTAGCAAGCTCTAGGCAAAGACAAACAACTAGTGAACTACACTAATAATTACAACTTAGGTCAGTGCCATGTATCCATTGCAGGAGTCAAATTCATAAGCATCTAGAGGTTTATAATATATTTACTACATCACATATAAGATCCCTGACAATATTGCATTACAATTTCATCAGTGTGCATTCTAACCTAGGACTACTTATCAAATCCTTATACATCACATATCTGCCTATAATCCCATTCAATCATTTTGATTAATTCTTTGAATTAAAGCTAAAATAGAATCATACACACCACAATAGTGAGATGGATAAAACAACCCTTAGTTATTTCATTCAAAGTTTAGATATGCATGTACAATGGAGAGACATGATCTCGAATTTTCATTTCAACTCAAATGCTAGTACTGTTATACAACATTAAATCTCTATGAACTCAAAACTTGTTATAGAATGACTCAAAACCTAAATTTCATTTCTCTAAAACCATTGGACTTTACAATTCACTTTGCAACTTCACCTAGAATTGACAAAAATTATCTAACTTGCTAACCCGTACTTCTGGCCTTGAAATCCTTCTTATAGAAAATGAAGGAGCAAACAAGCACCGGGCTATAAAGTACACCTGTCACCAGTCAATTGGAGCACCTGGTGATATTCCAAAATTTGTTACAACAACCACCACCTTGAAAAATATTCTTGTTCATCATATCAGCTGAGGAACGTTGATGCAAAAAACCACAAGAAAACCACATCGAGAAAGTCATCAACACAAAATTGGAACCGTTGCAACCGCAACATCTGATCTACCACCTGTTAGTAGTTCACTCCTTTTGCTCCTCCTTAGTCAAATATTTAGTTACCCAATTCTGGTACTCATTATCAGTTGGCCAGTCAAAATTAATTACGTCATCCACCTTGGTATTATAAGGTGTGTATTTTACCGCTACTTGATTCGCATCCCTTTCAAAAGATTCCAAAAATGAGTTGGTACTAATGATTTTGTCCATATAGCTCACCAAAAAATCATAGTTTGTTTCATCACAAATTGAATTGATTTGATCATTGATGGCCTCACTTGCTTGAGCCTGCCATTGTTGAAATGATCTGATTTTCCCCTACTCATCAATTATATTAGGTAACAATGTGTTACCCCAATCATTGAAATTCTTCACCAGCTCCCTAGTCTTCCTACTCAAGTCATTTGGTAAGGTCTAAAAACCTTGCAATGATTTTACTAACAAATGAGTAGGCTTTAATGATTGGGGCCTATTATTTATATCAAACCTTGAGGCCTTATTCATGATATCTAGATCACTGGCCCTAGGGATGCAATTGTCAATTATTTGTATCGCTACTTCCTGATCCCTATCAATATTCTTTATTGCTGCTAATAGGAAAGAATATAAATATGTATAGATAGCAATTTTCTATCAACCTTTTCATTTAAATGCCTCAAAACAGTAGTAATTGTTAACACAAGGATTTGCACCCGAAGTTAAGCTGAAAAGCTCGATAAATCTTGTGCACGTGGGACTATTCTCAGGCTGTGGGTATCCTATGGTGAGAATAGACCTCCAGGTTTTGGGCTGGTTCCCTTTGGATTTTCTTGTAAAACTGGTTTTTTAAACAGAGGTAAAGGATAGAAGGATAAAGTAAACATAAAACAGAAAATTAAGGTGATTCACCAATTGTCAAAAATGACTTGCAGCTTTGATAAACTTACAAAAAACTCAATAAAGCTATGTGATCACAACTCAGAAACTTATGCTTGCATAAATGATTCTAAGGTAAGGCTTAAACTTATGAAGAGTAAGGAAAACAAGAATGTTTTCACAGAATCCGTAAACATGAGGCTTAAAACACAAACTGAGACTTGCACTATGACATAATATCTTATGCATTCAGTATTGAAGGAATTGATAAAATAATGAAAGGATTTAATATTTAATCATGTAACTCACAACAATTACTAAAGAACATAGAAAAATAGAGAAGGAAATAAGCTTCTCTATTGAGAAATAAGAAGTATCTGCATTACAAATCTGTAGATCTCACAAGAAAATGAGTTACAAAATGTGAATAATGCTCTCACAACAATCTCCAAATCAAGAACTAGAGAAAATAAGAAAGAAGAGGACTTATAGAAAAGGCTCTCAAAATTCAAATTTGAATTTTGGCTCCAAGAAAAATGTGTTGTCCTTCCTCTCCTCCAAATAAGGCATGAAACTGAAGATGCTCCTCCAAATATGCAAAAAGAGTTGTCAAAACTCAAACAACTCCAAAGGGTCGTATGAAACTGAAAATCCCTCAAAAAGAGGATCATAACTGAATGTGAACTCATGTTTTATGCCTTAAAACACTCCTTGACTCAATCAAGTCAAATTGAACTCATAACTGAAGTCAAACTCCTGTTTTATGCCCCATGTGTTGGCATAATCTTCTCAATCATTTCCATGATTTGAGCAAGTCTTTTACAACTCCATTTGAACTCTTTTGACCAATTTTTTATCATTTGAAATTACATTCAAATAATCTTTCATTTACATTTCAAAATATCAATTATTTAAAATGATTTATAACTTATCATTTTAAATAAAGATTTACAAATTTCAATGAAGTGTAAATAAAAAAATCGCTCCTAGATTACTTTACATTTAATAATAACTTTTGTTGAAAGTGATTTTAAAATGTCACTTTAAATAAAAGTTTTACAATTGATTCTAAATGCAAAGACTCCTCAATATATCAAAAGAATTAGTTTTTGCATTTAAATAATAACATTTATTGAAAGATTTTAAAAAATCATCTTCAATAAAGTTTTAAATTTAAATTTTAAATACAAAATTAATGAGAAGGTGATTAAGTCATATGAAACTTCAAAAGTTTTTAAAAAAACTTAAGGCAACATATGTCATGGCTTTACTTGGGAAATGAATAAAGTTTTTGAAGAAAAAATTTAAGGCAATAATGATTGCCTTTCTCCATCGAGCCTCTCTTAGGGTATTCATAACCCTAAAACAAATGAAAGATATTCATTTTTATTTCCATTTCACTTGTTGAAGAAGAAGAGAGGTAGCTACCATGTTCAAACCCTTGGGCATGTTCTGAGCTGGAAATCTGTGTTTTGGATGCCATTGTTGAAGCTATCTCTGAAGATTTGATGCTGGTAAGTCCATTTATATCCGAACATTTGGAGATTTTCTGCTTTTTTGGAAAACTTTTATAAGCTTATAGGCACAGCTTCTTTTTGTGTTTTTCTGATATTTTCCTGTTGAAACCTTTGTATTCTGTTTGTGGTTCTTAATTTGGGCGTCATGAACAAGTTGGCCAAGCTTTAAATATTCCAACAACCTATGCATGTGTGTTTCTTCAAAAGAATTTGATCCTTTTATTTCTGAGAATGAACATTTGTTTGCAAACTTCTGTTGGGTTCTTTAATACTTGTTGCAAATGAGTTTCCTTTATTGATCAAAAGATGGCTTTACTAAATAAGATTATATCTTGTTCAGATCTTGAAAATGTTGTTGGTGAATGTAGCTTTGCCTAAATCCTTGATTTTTTTGCTTTTATACTTCTGATTCCTTTGTATAGGCCAAGCCTCTTCTTTTATTTTGGGTTTGCACTTCATAAAAATTCATTAGCTCAACCATTCGTGTTGCAGCTGAAAGCTTACCTTTTCGTATCAAAACCCCTCACAATGAATGAAGATTTGCATTTCCTTCTGGTTGAGGGTTTTTCTTCATTTTGATATGAATATGATATTTAAGGGTAACAATGAATTCATTTCTTGATAAGAATAAAAGGAAAAACTCATAATGAAAGGTCGTGGTTATTTGTGCATTCTCTTACATTACTCATTCAGCAAATAGTGTTGTTCAATGAGCTTTTAGATAAATACATTCTCTATACTCTCTATTGCTTTTAATGCATTTTTGCATATAATATTCCTGAAGCTGCATTCTATTTGATTTCTTCAAAATTTTCATTAAATGCTGAAAATCATGTTCTCCTTTCCTTGGTTCTCATGGCTTCTTGTATTAACTGAGATGACAGTCATAAAATGATATTTTTTGGTGTTGTAAATAAATGATAAAATCAACACTTATGTATTATTCCTTTTGGCCTTGCTTTATATGCTGATATTAAAAATCACATTTCTCTGTATTATGACTAAATCATTGTTGAACTTAGAAATCATGATTTTCTCCTTTTAGGAAACCTTCTTGTACTTGGTACTCAAGAGTGTATAATTTCTTCCTTTATCTCTGAGTTTTTTGATAGCATATTGTTGACTTTTTTGTAAATGAAATAATGTTGACTTCTGAATCTGAAAACAATGCATTGTCTCGGCTTTTGATGGCCAAGCTGATTTGATCTTCCATTTGCTATGTAATATCTTTTAATAGTTGCAGCAGATGATTAAATAATGAATGGTAAAAGATTGAATTCAGACAATGTATGATAACAATTTGATTATGTATCTAATTCTTACTCCTTACTTAATTGATTTATTTGTTCCTCAAATGAAATGATTTACTTCTTGTATCCAGAAAACTGATTGTGCCTTGCAAACCTATTCTAATGGTGCAACCATTTCTTAAATATGAAATCATTCTCAAAAAATTATAAAACACCATATAGGTCTCATGATGAATTCACTGCACAACTTTTAAATGAGTTGGGCTTCACCCTTGTGGGAGCCTCATTTAACCCCACTCATATTGAAATTTGATGAATTCAACAACATTACATTTCCTATTTTTGCACATGAAACAAACAAGTTAGTAAAAACAATGGATCGGATGATTCCTTGATGAATGAATCTGGCATTTTTTTTTATACTCTTAGAGTTTGGCTAAGTTGATCTGATTTAACAATAGATGCAAATTATATTTCAGTTGAACTTAGCATGTTTTTGAATCTTGTGACCCGAGCTCTAACACCACTTTCTACAAATTGCAAATTCTGAATTTGAGAAGCTAAGGAGCTGAAGATTGAAGGTGTTGAAGACCAAATAGAAGAATGATGAATCAAGTCTACACCAGCCCTTAAGGCAATGAAGGCATGATTTTATTTTACATGTTCCACTTTACTTGTT
Source organism: Sequoia sempervirens (assembly GCA_007258455.2). Lineage (NCBI taxonomy): Eukaryota > Viridiplantae > Streptophyta > Pinopsida > Cupressales > Cupressaceae > Sequoia > Sequoia sempervirens. The sequence goes on from VDFB02272729.1 coordinate 201,771, forward strand.
CCTTAGTTGTATATTTTGTATTTTTTGTTGAATTGAATCAACTTAGTCTACCCACGGCTTATGTGGGATCACAAAACATATTTCTCTTAATAAATCAATTGTTCATGATATGAAATGGCTTCTATTATTTTTCTGAATTTATTTTGTTTGCACAATGCAACAATGCAATTACAATTTCTCTAAAACATATATTATGTAATCAAGAATGATTTTCCTGCATTCTTTTCTTAAATCTGCAATGCCTTATACAAAACAATTACTACAGTTGAATGGTTCAGTCTAAACATTGTTTTCTTCAATAAAATTTGTTTATTTTCTGCTTTGTTGAACTGTTCAACCAGTTTAGTTTAAACTGTTGAATGACTTTGCAAATCATTCCTAAACAAACCTTCATTCTGAGAACAAAAATTTCATTTGATGACTTGTAATAAAAATTTCTGTACCCCAGCAAATAATTGCTTTTATGATTACTAATTTTAAGCAAGATGCTAAAAATTGGTAACAGTAACAATTTCCTTTTGCTTTAAGAGAGATCCATCCTCACTTTTCTTTAATGATGCCTGCAATTCATCAATTTTTTGCAAGAGCTGCTTCTTTGTAGGATCGACAGAGCACTTTGTTTCTTCTTCAACTTCCTCTAAAGAAAGGGTGAGGACAAGATTCTGATTGGGAAATCCTGGTGTGGAAACAATTGGAGAAGCAAGAGGCACTGACCCTGCTGTGGAAGGTAATGTACTGGTTCTTGGAGCACTTGATGTCTCCCCTATCTACTTATACCTAAACCTCTCCACTTCACTTTGCAACTCAACATTTTTCTGCTACATCTTGTCGTACTCCTCAATCAAAAGGTTATATTTTTCCATTAAGCTCTTCCTTTCAGCTTCAACCCTTTCAGCAGTCTTTTGGGCCAATTTGGCCACATTCACAGTCAAATTAGTGGCCTTAGTGGTTAAGGTCTCTAAAGCTCCCTTTATTATCAATCCTCCCTTGAAAGTTGGATTAATATCATAAACATCTGGCTTTCTCCCTTGTGGGGCCAATGCCCAAATTGCCAGAGTTTCGTATTCCTCACTGAAAGCAGAGTTTTGCAATGTTGCCTTGACCTCTTCTTTAGAGTCTTGAAAGGGATTCTTAGACTTCATAATAGCATTAAAGGCTACTGCATCTACAATGCCCCATTCAGGAAGAATTAATACACTAGCCTGACTCACCAATTTTCTTCCTTCTTCAAGAGTGATGCTCTTGAATTCTTCCATTAATTCAGCTTTTACCTCCTCATCATTCTCCCGGTCTGACCTGTCAGGCCTTAGTTCTCTTCTCTGCCTACATTTATCTTGATACTCTTCAAACTTCATCCTCCATACCAATTGCAAGAATATAGGAGTTTTTACAAATGTATTGTCATCTAGAAACTCCTTGCATGCCTCCATTCTTGCATCTTGTACACTTTTACCTTTCATATCTAAATCAGATAAAACTAATTCAGCTGGCCTAGGAGGGGAAGGCATACCAACTTCCATGTCTTGATTAGTAACAATAATCTCATCCATCAGATCCTCCAGTGGTTGATCAATTCTTTGCCTCTTAGGGCTTGGCTCGGATGGTGGTGATGAGGGATTGTCTTCCAGTGATGATTCTAAATCAATAATTTTGATTGCCCCAGGAACTTTGAATTTTGGACTTGGTTGTGGAGGCACTTTCATAATCTATTTTCCTTTTCTGTCCACTTCTTCTTCATCACTGCTACTATCCTTTTTCCTCCTGTAAATGGGCCACCTTTCTATAGGCTGGTATGTTGGCCTTGTTTCAATTGGTTTGGCACCTTGCTCTTGTACACCTAGACTCAATTCTAAATTTATCTTTTTTGTCCTCAATGTGCCCATAATTTCCTTGAAGTTTCCCATCAAAAAATCAATTTTCATATGGTGGGGACTGAACTCCAACAATGGATCATATTTCGGATCCATTTTTTGCACAACATCTAGTAGCTTACCATAAGCTATCCATTTCTCCTTGTTCAAATCTTGTCTATTCAAATCAAATTCATTTCTAATCAAGTCTTCAGGGAAATTGAACTCATGCACAAATTTTCTAGCTTTTATTATTTGTCTGAAAAGATAAAAGAAACCCTCAGGATCATGTTGTCGCTTTGGTGCACACCTCAAATGGTAATCATTAAATAAATTATCAAAATGCGTCTAGCCTCCCTTTGAAAATACAAAATCAGACACCACTGTATAATCTGGGAAAAATGTTCCCTTACCCCCTCCAGTGAGGTTTTCCTCATGAATACAACCTATCTACCACATAACTTCTGCAAATCCCACTCTTGGTGGCACATTGTATGGCAATATATGAGGGGCTCCCTGAAAACCATATACTCTCAAGACAGTGTTGATTGGGTATGGGATAATGTCACCCCAGTTATGGTAAACCTTCAATTCTGGCTTCCTCTCCTTTGGCCTGAGGAAATCATGTAATTCCTCAAGGATCCTAGGTATATTCACCATTAATCTAGCCCTTAATCTGGAAGTAAAACAATTATCAAATTTCACATAACTAGTGCTTTCCTTATTACAAGATAAATCTGCAGCCCATATCTGTACTAGCAATCTTTCTCCATCAACTGATTGCCTTAATTTCATCCTCTCAGAGAAAAATTTAGCATTCTTAAATAAAAACATATGCATTAGCATAGAATACCAAAAGAAGTGAGTGTCGGTATCATTGTTTTGCAACTTTGACAACCCTTCATGCATCCTCTCAGCCAAGAAAGAAGCGAAGTCATAGGTCATAGAGAAGTTAGGGTGTTGTATTTGCACCCCCATGAACATATAAGCAATGGGAATTACCGTAACAAGATTGAAACCCAAAATCTGACATAAAGAATAGAAAGTGGCCAGGAAATGGTTTGCAAAATAATTTAATTTGAAAGGTTCATGGTCACTGGGGCGATATGAAATTTTGAACTCCTTCCCTAGCCAGGATGAGGTGGAAGCAACCTTGCTCTAAAAAGATATTTCAGCTTTGCATACTCCTGCTTCATTTCCTCAAGTTTGATAGGAACCAAGTCTTCCTTGGTTCACTCAAGTCAAAAATATGTTGGACCTCTTCTCTGGCACGTTCAATAGAACCTTTCCATCATTGTCCCCGACATCCATGTAACAAGGTCATATCTTGCCCATCAGTCTCTAAGGTGTCTACATCGGGGAATACATTTAGTACCACCAACTTCCCCATATCATACATCCATCCATTTTAAAAAAGGGTGAGGCAAATTCCTCCGTCTGCACTTTCACAACTGAATTCCAGCTGAAGGAACCCTAGCATCGACAATGTTGGAGCAATTATACACTAACCCTTCCCCAATTCTCGCGATTAGGACCGAAGCCAATCCCTCTTCCTCCTATCATTCATTGACAAGGGAAATTGATCTAGGAAATCATCATACGCTGCTTCAAATATTCACCGCCGTATCGTTGCTTTTTGGTGGTGCCATCTTAGACAAACTAGGGCTTCTTTTCAACGTTATAATTTAGATAGCTAGGACTAACCAGAGATAGAAAATTACAGGACAAAACACTGCAATTTCTCACAACTATAATTAAACTATAGCCCTAACACATTCATCAACAAGCTCACAACACATCCAGCTAATCCTTTCCCAAATTCAAATGCAAAATGATCGGGAGGCACAAAAAATAAACTCATGGCTTTGTTCGCAGAACTCCTAAATTATGCTTTCAGAAAACTTACAATTCTACATTCGGCTCTAAAACTACTCCGTGAAATAGTTGAATGCTTTGTGATACAGACCAAGCAGGAAAATTGATTTTATTATCGATCAAATTACGCCAACAAGTGTCTTACCCGCCATTAAAGCTTAATTTCATGCTACACGAACGACTCCAACCATATTTGATGCAGATTTAAATTCGAGCTATCGATTCTTCAGCTTGATCAAATCATTGACAACCACCTTCAAAACAAGCTAACACAATTGCCAACATGGTGATAAGGGGCCCACCTTACCATACACTATGAAGGAATTCCACGTGGTGGTTGTCCGCGATATCGCAATCCTGAAACTTCTGATCGCGTGATGGCGGGCAACCATTGATCCTGAGCATCAATGATCTCATTCTTTTAACACAGTCGCCAGCCATGTCGTTAACCTTTGAGCAGCTTTTCCAGCGAGATTATAACATATC
>VDFB02272729.1:206081-247620 GCA_007258455.2 Sequoia sempervirens
TGAGTTGACAAAAACTAATGAAGATCTAGACTTGACAAACCTTGGAATTAAGAACAATATACGACAAACCAGTAATCACCTTGGGATCAAATTTTTATTATTATTATGCAAGGATAAATCCATTTGTTAGGGATGAATCCACAACCATGAAATTGTTCTACTCCTATGAGATTTTGTTCAATTTACAAACTTTTATTCTTTAGTTCATCTAATTGCTCTTAATTTCCTCTCTTTGTTTCTTAAATGTCTAGGGACCTAGCAATATTTAAAAATACATTAAATTGTTGTTGTATTATCAAAAGCTCTCACCTAGATAATTCTCTAAAAATGAAACATTGATCAAATAAAACAATTTTCAATAATGCAAATGCTTCTTGAATGATTGTGTAAAACTAAATTCCTTTTAGTGCATCAGTTGAAGTGTGTAAAGTAAATGATATTTGGATTTAGCTCTCAAGTCATTGGATATCTCCTTAGAATAAATGCATTGAATGTTTTTAAATACAAGGACATATCAACATATTGGACACATTTATGTTTAATTGGCCTTAGAAAAGAAGGGTAAAGGTGGGAAGTTAGTCATATTTGAATTTGAGTGGGATGCATTTGCAATCATGAAGACAACCTCATGGCTGTAAACGAGTCCTAGAATAGGAACGATGCTAAATCTTGATGGATAAAGTGTGCACAAGAATAAATGAGAGCATAAGTGTGATTATCATGTAAATAAGACAAATGTATAATAATGTATAAACATGTGAAAAGAAATAAAATAATAGATACATAAAATATATAAATAATAAATACATAATATAAAATAAAGAATCTAACTTGATATAAAATTATACCAATTATCAACAATTTTTAATCCCCACATAAAATTGACTCTTTCAATTAATAATCTTAATAATTAATAATAAATACCTTAAACAATAAGGAAGAGTACATAATATACTTTGGTTTCTTCCCCTTTAGATTATTGTATATACCGAGATGACATACAGGATTCAGATCCTCCTTCCATGTAAATCAAGAAGAAAAAAATGAACAAATTGCATATGCAAAGATAAGAATATTAAACTTATCATCAAATTTCAAGAAGTTCCATACAAACAAAATCATGCTCTTTTTATTGCTTAAGATTAAAAAGAGAGATTACTTATTTGCAAACAATGGAGAAATTGCAATATATATTTATTAATGCATATCAGTTAACTCAATGCTAATCATTTTTATTATTGAACAAAGCTCCAAGTATAAGATTGCCTCAGAGTAACTGAGTTAAAACACTTTAAGTCCTCATGCTAATCTCCATATTTGACTGACTATCTCCATCAACACTCTCTGTAATAGTTGGATTTGTTGCAGATTGAAAAGAGTCCACAGTAGTGAAAGCTCCTTCATTACCAGAAGAGGTTGTAATAATAATGTGGATGACTGAGATTTCATCCCCTGTAGCAGAAGCAGGCCCATAAGGTATGACCCTTCTACACACTGGGCAGATCTGGTGATAAAGAAGCCAGTGGGTGATGCATTCCTTGTGAAAGTAATGCCTGCATCCCATTGGAAAGATCACTCTCTCCTGCTCTTCAAAATTTATCTGGCAAACAACACACATCTCCACAGCATCTGATTCTCTGTAGTGAACACTTGTCTCTCCCACCAAATATGGATTTTGCCTTAGGTTTAGATTAATGACATAATCTGAAGGTGGATCAAACTCAGTCCCATCAGTGTTTTGTGTTCTTCTATCTGCAAATACCTTTGCCCTCCACAGAACCATCGAGAATATAAGAAGTGCCAATGAACTTATGAGATATCCAAAGTAGCTGAAGCTTTGGCCTTCGATAAGTGCACACAAAACAATATAAGCTAGAATGGAAGCTGCAGCACCAGCGCCAGATATACAGACTGTGAACAGAACATGAAGCAAAAGTTCCTCCATCATTCTGTTTCAAAGTCAGTGTGACCAAAATCCTCAATCTAAAGAGAATTTGCTTATGAATGTCTAATTACAACAGGGGAAGATATGGGCCAGTACTGTCACTTGCCAAGGTTTATGCAACCCAAATTGAGACTTGTTCAAGATATCAATGGTGGGTATTAAATTCTTTCGCCTGCAGTCATTAATTAAAAAAAGCTAATAAAAACATTGAATTCTGTGTACAAAGGATCTGATTCTTAGTCATTGAAACTTTCACCCCATTCCTTGTTTATTTATTGGCATTTAATTTTTTGAGTTAGGCAAGGCCTTAGAGAGTAGTAGCATTAACTTACATTTAAGATAGTTGGGATTTATAATTTATAAAAATGTAAATTAAATTTTAAAGTTTTTAAATAAAAGAATTTTCTTTTTTAATAAATTATCTTTGTATTAAATTTTTGTTCATGTGGGATATTTTGAATCTAGGTCTAATATTAATATTAATAAATTATATTATATTGAATAAATAGAATAATTTGTTTATTTGATTTTGATGCGATTTAATTTAATATTATAGATCATTTGTATTAATGTGAAAGACTAAAATTGATCTATAAGATTAAAAGATATAATATATCGAGGATATGATAGTGCATGGACATATTTAAAGGAAAACACAAAACAAAAAGTGAAGAATGCAATAAAGGAAAGCATGTTCCGAAGATAGACCTTTGAGGTCTTAGATAACATTCCTAACATTCAAGACCACCAAAAGTGAGTGATGGGTGTGAGGCTATGGGTTACTAGGTTTGTGAAACTTGGAATCTACAAGGTGGACCTAGAAGTTGGCTAAGGGGCCTCTTCCTACTAAAATGAGAGGGCTGGAAATATGAAGTAATCAATCTTGTATAAGCTCCTTTAGTAGATGTTGATGAGAAATAAACAAGTTCTAATACCAATTGTTAGGAAATTCAATCTCTATACAAACATGTCTTCAATGAATGAGATATCTAAGGCTTAGACTACAACAACATGAAAATGTGAAACTTATCTACAAATCTGAAAATTAATTTTCCTTAATATGGAATTACCATGATTAAATTCATCTTCTTTATGATGTGAAAAAACAGCCAACATAACATGCTTATAAACATGATCTTATGTGAACTTATAACAACAATATATAAAGAACAACATCACGATAAGATAACAACAATGAGACAAAAATCAGTAAGACAAGAACATCATATAACATAGGATTTATGTGGAGAAACCCTTGTGGGAAAAAAATCCACCAAGAAGAGAGTCCAAGTATGCATTATCTTTAGATAAATGAGATTACAATACATTCACTTCCATTCTCCTCTTTTCCTCCACCATGGCAACACTTGTGCACCTATGAAAAACCTCTTTATGTCTCAACTTGTCCTTGTACCTGCAATGTAACTCTACATTCAACTATTGCTCTAGTTTCTACATCCAAAGAACTAATTTTATAGACTTGTGAAGACATCTTAAGCCTCAAACATGGATCCCAAAGATGAACCTTCATCCAAAAGATCCCCAACCCTTGGATTACCTCCTCGAAATGCAAAAGGACATTGGTTTTGGCTCCAATACTTTCCCTCCAACTTGGGCACTCAAACATGGAAGATAAACATTACATAAAATGTAATAAATGATGGAATACCAAGAGACACATGTTGCCTCTTTCCAAGCTCCCACTTGGAGAATACCAATAGTCACTCATTTTTATTTTCCTTATCTTTTATTATTCCATTTTAGGTGTTCAAATTTGGGAAAAATAATATTAAATAATTATATCCACAAATCACCTTTACCGTTACTAGTGGAACCCATCACCCCTTATGAATGTAATACAAACAATAGTGAGAATAAATATTACAAAATAATTTCCCAATACACCCTAAGTGTCTAGGGACACTTGCCAAAGATGTTGGAACCATAGAATATGACATAGGATTTACAAGGTAGATGACACCTTAATCCTAAAAGATACGCCTCTAAAATTTGTCGACAAATGCCAAACGTCTTCCTAGGAAGAAAGTAAGACATCTATGGTCCTCATAATCTATGCGAACTTGGAAAGAACCAAGTGAGTATTTAAAGAGACAAAAATTTCATCCTTTGATCTCATAATAGGAAGAGCATATGAATAAAAATTGTTCATTTATCTTTGATTCTAAGTAGCATTTACGATAAATACAATGCCCTTAGGGAATATGATGGCATATCTCAATACAAAATTGGTGGGAGCAATCTCTAAATTGTGGAAGAAGCCTCCTTAGGTTGCAAAGTAGCTAGAGTCTATTATACACAAGGGAAATGAGTCCATCATTGAACTATATGTATAAATTTATGTAGTGATTTTTTGAAGATAATGACTCTCTAGGTGCAATCAATGTGTACTAGAGGCATTCTTTGTATATCTCAATACAAATACCTTGTTTATCTCCCACTTGAGAGATCAAGAGCATTCGCTAAAAATATCCTATGACAACAACCTAGAAATATCAAGGTCAATAATGCACATCAAGAAGGAAGCTCTTATATACCAACAACCCATGATTTTTCAACGCAATAGAGGATCTAAGAGAAAGATAATGATACCTAAGACAACCAATTTGGGTGTAACGCTTAAATATTTTTATCCAAAAAATAGAAAATAGAAATAAGATGAACATTTTATTGTGATACAAATGTGACTTAACACAAGTCACATTGCACTCTTTCATGCACAAGGTGTCACATAACCATGCAATGATACACTTGGCTGCACACCCATACATAATGCACAATGACACAAGTATAATAATCAAAACATCATAGGCCAAACATTAGAATTAACTTTGAAATAGAGTTGGGGTTCCTAAGCCAGCTTATGAACCCCTACAACTTGCCTACCAAGACCACTCCCCTAAATTCTTGAGATCGAGACAAGATAGAAAATTCTACACTAACTTTGACTTCAAGGTGTAATATGCAAGATATTTGGACTTAAAAGTCCAAGCTACATTAGATTGGACTTTGGGGTTCAAGGTTCATGTTGCATTTTGCAACACCTCAGACTTCAAAGTCTAAGTTACAAAGTGCAACCTACAAAACAACAACCTAGCACCAATCCCTGAAACACCAAATTTTAGACTTTGGGCCTCAATTTTTAAACTGTAATCAAGATAAACCTTATGTCAAATCAAAGCTTTGTTGGCCAAACACTTTGGGCCTTAGAGTCCAATTTGCATTATGCATTTTTGAATTTTGGTTCTAATTTAGATTTCTCAAAACATAATTTTTTTAAAGCTAAGTCTAACTCCAAGAAGATCTCACTTTAGACTTTGAGAATTACCAAGAAACATGCATCTCAAACTCTAGAGTCTGATTTACATTTTGTAGCTTACAAGATGTAGAAAAAACTCTAAGCTCTAAGAATTTACAATTCATACTTCAAAGTTATATTTGTATTTTAAAACTTGCAAAATGCCAATTCAAATAAAAATTTGAACCCCTTTATAGTTCAAACCTAGGAACTTGAGCTTTTACAATTCAAACCATGGACTTTGAATTGAAACTAGTAGCCTATAAAAAGTTTTAAAGTATTAAACCAACAAGCTCCACTTTTATAAATAGTGAAGCATAAATTTCTCATTTTTTCATGTTCTAAGAAAAATATTTTGACCAAATACTCAAGCACCTATGGGATCTACATTGGCCAAATGAGAACTCCCCAAAGTGACATGATTCCCTAGAAACAAGGTAACAAAATTGATGGATCTAACATAGCCATGCAATGAAATAAAATGATGATAACATCATCAATCATGGAAAGTAAACAACATTTACACAATATATTATGATGAGAATTACACATGATTCCATTTCAAATGTAATATCTAAATAACATAATATGATAACAAAAAGAATACAAATCAAGCTTCCATCCTAAGAGTGGATGGTTTACCATGGATTGCAAGATCAAATATGGATCTAAATTCTTTATTACACAATTCTAAATAAATAGTATAGGAAGGTCTACCATGTCATGACCAACAATAAATTTTTCATTCTCCCCAAGCATATCCATGAATCCAACTAGCCCCAATGATGGAACAACACAGCCTAACCATGTGGAACACTCAAGCCCGCCCATATGAACTAAGAGATGCTTGATCAAGAAATCATAAACACACACTTAATAAAATTATAGGGGTTGATACAAAACATGACACTACACATATCAAGAACATGCACATTACAAATGAAGCACACAATATAAAACAAAGATCATGCCCTTCAACCATAACAAATAAGAATATATGGTAACTACTAAAATTAAGAAATTGATTGACACAACATCATACTTAACCAAGAAATCAAAGGACACATTGGGTACCAATGACCCAACCAAAATAGCAAAGGATATACTAAGCATCGTATGTGGAGTCCATTATTATCATTGTATGATTCCCTCAATGCCTTCAACACAAGTAATGGCATAAGTACTATCTTACACAATTATCTCAAAACTGTTGAAAAATGAGGTGTTTTCTTAGCTTAATACTCTGTAAAACTTTAATATTGCAGATCTAAATAATATTTTTCCTTTGTTACATATTTTTTGTGGGTGATTATCTTGATTAATCCATTTTACTGTTTGTAGAATGTAGAAAAAAGTTGATAGAAGAAGTAGACAGGATATTAGAAAGATACACAAGATGTACCGTGGAGAAACCCTTTCAGGAAAAAACTCCACCAAGAATTATTCTATTATTCAATCTTTTGAAGTAGATTAAAATAGCTCCAATTCTTGCTTGAGAATGCTTCTTCTGCCTTCACCAGAACTTCTTCACAACCTGCAATAAAACTAATAATAACTCTCTTCAACTTGCTTGAGATAAATAGGCTTTAATCAACTTTGTAAACTCAACATGAGTTACAATTACAATGCTCAAGCCCTATCCCTAAAAGGTATGCCTGTCTCATGCAAATAGGGTTATGTCGTGAAGAACAATGTCAAATCCTCATCTTCATACATTTGGGTGTCTCAAACTGAAGTAACAACTCAACCTTTATTTTGTAAATATCTTCAAGGCTTCATCCTCAAAGTAGGCGCCCAAAAGTGGTCCCACTTAACTGAGCCTTCTGAAATATCTCAACATGCAAAGGAGTTAATTCCAAGAAGCCAACTTGGGCGCCCAATTTGGGTCCAAGTCATTTCTTGTTAACTGAAACATTTCTCAACACCAGTCATGCAAGAATGGTCATCCCCTGTTAACTGGAGGTAGTCCTTGTTATTTTTCATGCAACTCAAGTCATTAGCCATGCATTCCAAGTTAACTAAAGTCAACTAGCATTCAAGTAAAACTAATTGAAGATAATTGAACCATAACTAAACTAAACTAAACTAAACTAAACTAAACTAAACTAAACTGATTCTAAACTGAACTAAACTAAACTGAATTGAGCTGAACTAATCTAAACTAAACTAAACTAAACTTCATGCATGCAAACATCAAACCCTAACTCCTAGGATCTATACATGCATTCAGAAGTGTTATCTCTTACTCTGAATAGTTAACTAAACTCAAGGTGAGTGTCACCTACCATGTGGGCACCTCATGTGTCCTATTATTTAGGAACTCACAATGGACGCCCTCATATGCTCCTAACATTTAGAATTAATTACAAATGTCAATTAACATGATTATTTCATTAAATATTAATCTCTTCCTAATCCTAGTGTTGTTGAACACATTCTAAGGACTTAGGAGATACATGAAATAAATAATGTTTAGGATTGCAATTAAATGGCACCCTATTTCCAACATTCTCCCACTTGACATTATACATTGCAATTATTCTAAACAAGGTATTGGTTTTAATTGCAAGCAAGCTAGGCTTGAATGTGATAGTCAGAGTGCTATTTGTTTAGCCAAAAATCCTATGTATCATGCTTGTACTAAACATCTAGATGTTCAGTATCACTTTGTGCGAGAAATGGTTGAAATTGGAAAGGTATTAATTGAGATGAACTGAACCTTAGTGGAAAGAGCTAGGAGTATGTTAAGTAGTGCTAAGCTAGATCGGTCCCTATGGGTTGAGGCGGTATGTACTTCTTGTTATTTAATCAATAGATCCCCTAGTTCATCTATTGAAGATAAAACTCCTTATGAAATGTGGTTAGGAAAGAAGCCTAGTGTTTCACATTTAAGGATCTTTGGTTGTGAGGCTTTTGTTCGCGTGCCTCAAGAAAAGCGATCTAAATTGGATCCTAAAGCAAAAAAATGCATATTCATATGTTATGGTGTAAATGTAAAAGGATACAAGCTTTGGAATCCACTAACACGAAAAGTTTCTTTATCTAGAGATGTCATTTTCAGGGAATTTAGAGCTTATTTAGGAGAAGAACAACCAAAGGAGAAGGATACTTCTCAAATAGTGCATTTTGAGATTACTAATTAGAAGAAACAAGATGCACATGTTGAAGAACAATTGGATGGATTGGAAGAGGAGAGTTCATAGAGTTCTTCTGAAATAGATGCTCAAGATGAGCATATTGAGGAACAAGTAGAAACCCCTTTGAGAAGAGCCACAAGATAATGGAATCTCGTTGATAGGTATAGCCCACCTAATTTCCGTTGTATTTTTTCTTTAATGAGTACTAATGATGAACCCAGTTCTTATAGGGAAGCTTTGTCTTCAGACGAACACAAGCTTTGGTCACAAGCTATGCATGAGGAAATGGAATCCTTAGAAACTTGTGACACATGGGATCTTGAGAGTTTTCCCAAAGGAAGAAAGGCCATTGGTTGTAAATGGATCTTTAAAAAGAAGATTGGAGCATATGGTAATCTCAAAAGGTACAAGGCTAGATTAGTAGCCGAAGGCTACTCCTAGAGAGAGGGAGTTGACTTTAATGAAATCTTCTCTCCCATTGCTAAACTTACTTCTATTATATTTTTTTTGTCAATTGTTGTTGCTTATGATTTTGAAATTGAGAAAATGGATGTGAAAATTGCGTTTTTGCATGGGAATCTTGATGAGGAGATTTATATGAAGCAACCTGATGGTTTTTTTGTAAAAGGAAAAGAAGAATTGGTTTGTAGGTTAAAGAGATCTTTATATGGATTGAAATAGTCACCCAAAATGTGGTACCGGAAGTTTGATGCTTTCACATTAAAAATTGGTTATGTTAGGAGTGAGGAAGATCATTGTGCTTACATAAAAGTTATTGATGATCAACTTTTAATTATTATCTTGTATGTTGATGACATGTTGTTTATTGGTATCAGAGTTGAGGTTGGGTAGAGTATTGGGATGCCTTTCTCTTAAAGTTTGAAGGATTTATTGGCTTAGTGGGAGATTTTATTATTTTAGTTATTTGCTGATTTTGGAATTAAGTTTTGTTAGAATGAATTCTTAGTTAGATATTGAAAGGTTCAATGGTTCTAACTATGAAATGTGGAAATAAAAAATGGAAGATCTTCTCTAAGAAAGAGATCAGTGGTTAGCGGCTAATAATCAGACAAAGACACCTACAACTATTTTAGATGAAGATTGGGCTAAGTTAGATAAGAAGGAAAGAGGAACAATTAGATTATGTCTTGCTGATGTTGTTCTCTTGAGTGTTTTAGAGGAAAATATTGCATATAAATTGTGGAAGAGAATAGGGGATATTTATCAAACAAAGAGTCTAAAAAATAAGTTGTATCTAAAAAGGAAGTTGTATTCATTAAAAATGAAAGATGGTGATTTTGTAGCACAGCATTTAAATGCTTTCAATTTAATTCTCAGTCAGTTAGCATATGTAGATGTAAAGCTAGAAGATGAGGATAAATGCATTTTATTACTTTTCTCTTTACCAGATTCTTGGGAAAATCTAATTGTTGCAATTAGTGGTAATGGTGCAGATCCAAAGATGGACAACATCATTCCTACTCTCCTATTAGAGGAGATGAGGAGGAATTCTAAAACTGGCTCCCAAGATGCCTTGTTTGTAAGAGGTAGACCTAAAGAGAAGGAATCTAAGGCAGACAAGAAAGGAAAGGGTAAGTGCAAAGGACGATCAAAAACCCCTAGTAAGAGTAAGGTAAAGTGTTGGAATTGTGGAAAACCTGGACATATTAAAAAGGATTGTAAGAGCAAGAAAAATATTTATGATGCTTCTACAAACAAATCCACCGATGATAGTAATGATGCATAAGTCATTTCTTCTAATACTGTTGTTGATAACTCTTGGCTTATTGATTCAGGTTGCTCCTATCATATGAATCCTAACAAGGAGTGGTTCTCTAAATATATTGCATATGATGGGGGAGATGTCTTCTTTGGAGACAACACAACAAAGGTTGTTGGAAAAGGAGAGGTAAAATTGTGTTTCAATGATGGTATGGTTAAGACCCTTAATGATGTTTTACATATTCTAGGACATGCTAGAAATCTACTCTCTGTCTAATTTGACAAAGGTGGTTGCAAATTGGTGAAAGGGAATATGGCGGTTGCTAAAGGATCTCGAATTGGGACTTAGTTTAAGTTGAATACCTCCAATGTAAATATTTTATCCAATGTAACTGAAGCTGAAAATACATGTATGCTATGGCACCATAGATTGGGCCTTATAGGTGAAAAAGGTCTTAGGACCATTCTTAATAAAAATTTGGTTGATGGTATTCTTAATTATAATATTAGCAAAAATGACTTTTGTGAGCACTGTGTGTTTGGAAAGCAATCTAGATCTAAATTTCCTACTGGTACAAATAAAACTAAAAGAATATTAGAGATTATTCATTCAGATGTAATGGGCCCTATGGATATTGACTCTATTGGAAAATCTAGATACTACGTCACATTTATTGATGATGTCTCAAGATACACTTGGATATATTTTATGCATAACAAATTTGATGTGTTTAGTAAGTTTAAGGAATTTAAGGCTTTGGTTGAGAAACAATCAGATCATAAGATAAGAGTGTTGAGATCAGATAATGGTGGTGAGTATTGTTCTAGGGAATTTGATGATAATTGTAAGCATGCAGGAATAGTGAGATAGAAAACTACTCCATATACACCTCAACAAAAACCTAGTAGGCATCACTAACTTCTTGCATGATTTTCTTGCTAGATTAATCATGCATTAGATAATAATTAATTAAATATTAATGGGTATGTTTGTAACTTTATGTTCATGGATAAAGTTTGGGACAAGTTGATGGAGTATCTTTTGGCGGTGACAATGGCAGTGGAGGAAATTCAAATTTGGCGAAGGCAGGAAACTTTGATCTTGGAGTTGGTAGTAATGGTGGTCGGTTTGTTGATGGCAAAGTGATGTCAGGTGAGTTTGTTGTTGATGGTTTGCATTGTGGGTCCCCTCCTCTTAATGCGACTCTTGGTGGGAAAGAAGCTTCAAAAGTTTCTTCCTTCTTGTCCTTCTCTAAGCAAGGGAATCTCAATTCTAAAAAAGCTAGCTCAGGCTAGTCTAGCGGATTTGTGGGTGCAGGTTCCAAATCACTTGATGTCTTATCTGATAAGACAGGAGCTATTGGGACCTTATTGGGGTCAAGTACAAAGTGGATAAATCTCTTTGGTACTAAACGAAAAGGTAAAATTACATCTCCCTTGGTGGCTTTTGTTTCTAATGTTGTTATGACTGATTTTGCTATCTTCCTTCCTGATTGTATTATTGAGAAAAGCATGTCTCATATGGAAATGACTATGTTAGGCAAGTTTATGGGGCCTCGTCCCCACATTGAGTTGGTTTGGAATTTTTTCTTGAATCGATGGCACCCTAAAGATCAAGTTGATGTCGTTGCTATGGCAAAGGGGTTCTTCTCTTTTTCTTTTAACTGCGAGGATGATTTCATCTCTGCCTTAACGGGTGGTCCTTGGTTCATTGGTAAATCCTCTTTATTGCTAAAGAGGTGGGAAACGGGTTTCAATCCCTCCTCATGTTCTTTTTTAGCAGCCCCAGTTTGGGTGAGGCTTTCTGGCCTTCCCATAGAATTTTGGAATAAAGAAGTGTTCAAAGGAATTACAAGTAATTTTGGTTCCCTTCTTTCCATTGAACAAATGACTACTTTCAAGAAATGGCTAGTCTATGCACATTTTTGTGTTAATGTTGAATAGTCTACAGGCCTTCCTTTTATTTTTAAGATTAATTCCAAACTTGGGGTGTGGGAGCAAGAGATGGAGTTTGAATCCATTCCTTTTGTGTTCTTTCATTGCAAAAAAGTTGGTCATTGGGCTAAAAAATGTCCTTTGAAGGTTCCAAAGCTAGTGGCAAAACAATGGAGACAAAAGGAGCCTAGGCAGGTTCCTGAGAATGTTCTATTGGATCCTTATTCAACGGTTTCCTCGAAAAAGCATGTTCAGTCATAGGAGTTAGCTAAGTCGGATCTTGTTGCTCTATGGGATGCTTTGGTTAACAAGGAGGTGGAGGTGTCTAAAGGGAATGTTTATGTGAATGTTCCTATGGAAAAGACCCCTCCTACTTAGGTTGAGGAGGATGTGAGTTTAAAGAACCCGTAGCAGAAGGAGGAGGAACTGTCTGAGAAGGAGGAGGTAGTTTCTGAAGTGATGCCCTCTCCTCTGGTTTCACAAAACTTGGGGGAAACAATCTCTCCTAAGAATTTCATTATCTCTATCCCTTCGTATTTGGGAAGGGTAATGGTGGAGAACTCAAATCAAAAGGCGTCAAATGAGGTTCTATAAGAACAACCGTTTATTCCAGTAAAGGGGAGGAACATGAAGAAACAGTCCCCCCATTTGGGAGTGTCTACTAGGGACCATCAGAGGCCTTATTGCAGTTCAGAGCTGAGAGGAAGAGGTCGCCCTTCATCCCAATCCTCCTAGGATAAGGAAAGTAGAATGTAGATTGCTAATTAATGGTATCTAGAGAACTCTGGTGGACATGTGCTCTAAGGACACACCCCCTATATGCCCATGAAAATTATATCATGGAATATGAGGGGGTTGAACCACCCTCATAAACAAGATCTCCTATCTAATATTTTAAGAGATCATAAACCCGATACCATTTTGATTCAAGAAACTAAAATGGGGTATGATAAACTTAGCATAATTAAAAATAAGTTGTTTAAAGACTGTGGGATGCACTATGTTGAGGCTATTGGAGCTTCTGGAGGGATTGCCACCTTTTGGAATCCTAAGTTTATTAAGGAAGTGGCCTTAATTATTTGTTGATTGTAATCATGTGGCAAATTATTTCACTAATATTAGTGATAAGTTCTCTTGGGTTCTCTCTAATATTTACACCCCTATCTGCAAGAGGGCCAGAAACCAGCTTTGGTATAATCTTAGTTAGTTTAAGTCCCTTCATCCCTCTTCCAATTGGTTGGTAATGGAGGATTTTAACACTCTGCTTCATGAATCTGATAAAATGGGAGGTTCCCAGGTGGTGGATGAGAGTAGATTTGACTTAATGGGGTTGCTTAATAATAATTCTCTCCTTGATCTGGATTTAAAAGGTGCCTCATACACATGATCAAATAGACGATCAGGGAATGCTATAATTCAGGTGAAGCTTTATCGGGCTCTCATATCTCATGACTGGCTTCTTTTCTATTCTTGTTCTCTCTCTGCTCTTACTAGGGTGGGGTCAGATCACTTTCCTGTCACTCTCTCTATGGATCTTTTGGGGAGGAGAATTTTTTTTCCTTTCAGGTTTGAAAAGATGTGGACTTGTCATCTAGATCTGAAAGATAGGATTCTCTCTTGGTGGAATATTCAGGTTGATGGATTTTCTATGTACAAGGTGGCTAAGAAACTTGCTAATGTTAAAACCAATGTGAGAAGATGGAATCAGGCGTCCTTTGGTAAAATATTTGTGGAGAAGGATAAGGTTAAGGAGGAACTTCATGTGGTGCAGAGTGCTATCTAGCTTCAAGGTGATGTTGGAGATCTTGTTCAAAGGGAAAATATTCTTCTTTCCAAACTGCATAACATTGTGGCTCGGGAGGAGGAATTTTTGAAGCAAAGGTCTTGTGTTATGTGGTTAAATAGTGGGGATAGGAACACTAAGTTTTTTCACCTCACCACCTTGAAACATCAGGCCTCCAATCACATAAATTCTATTAGGTTCAATAATATGGAGTGGGATAAGGATGAGGATATTATGTGAGTTGCTACGTCTTTCTTCTCTAACCTTTTGAAGGCTGATGTTGGCCTTGATTCCTCCTATCAAGATGATCTTCTCCAAGATATCCCTAGTGTTATTTCAGATGATTTCAGTCAACAATTGGTTTGTATTCCTTCAACATAGGAGGTTTGAAGTGTTATCTTCTCATTTGAAGGTAACAAAGCTCTGGGCCCTGATGGTTTTCCTACGTTTTTCTTTCAGAACTTTTGGGATATTATGGCTAGAGATGTGGTGGATGCGTCAAAAGAATTCTTCGACAATGGAAGTCTCCTTAAGGAACTTAATGCCTCTTTCATTTTTCTTGTGCCTAAGAAGCCCAGGGTCCTTTCCTTTGATGAGTTCCACCCTATCAGTTTATGTAATTCTATTTATAAGATTTTCTCTAAGATTTTGGCAATTAGGCTTCAAAATATTCTTCCTCGGATAATCTCCACTCAACAAAATGGATTTGTTCCCAAAAGGAAAATTCTTGACTCAGTTTTGGTTGTGCATGCAAATATTCACTCCCTATATATCAATAAAAAGGTTGAATTTCTTTTGAAGTTGGATCTTATGAAAGCTTATGATCATGTGGATTGGGGTTTCCTTATGAAAATCTTAAAGGCCTTTGGTTTTGGAGAGAAGCTTGTTTTGTTGATTTCGCAGCTCATTTCTACTCCCAACTTCTTTGTTCTGGTTAATGGTTCACCTTTTGCGTTCTTTGGTTGCTCCAAGGGCCTGTGACAGAGGGATCCTATATCCCCCTTCCTCTTTATAATTATGGCAGAGTCTCTTGGCAAGCTTATTAAGAGGTTTCTTAGTTCTAGTGAGATGGCTAGTCTTTCTCCTTCTCAAAACTTGACATGCTCTCATCAACAATTTGTGGATGATATGCTTACGCTTGGGGAGACTTCCATTAGAGAAGCTAAAGTTGTGAAGCAGATTTTCACTTGTATGAACTGGCTTTGGGTCAAAAGGTTAGTCTCCCTAAGAGCATGGTTTTTTTCTTCAACACCCCTATTGATAGGAAGTAAAGAATAGCTTAGATTCTTCTGTGTAAGATTGGGGAGTTACCTTCTTCTTATTTAGGTCTCCCTTTGTGCTCTAAATTTGTACCTAATTCCTTTTGGAGTGGTCTAGTGGATAAGTTTAATGGTAAACTTGTAGATTGGAAGGGTGCCTTGTTGAGTCAAGCTGGGAAGATTCAATTGATTAAATCCACTTTCCAAAATCTCCTTGTTTATGCTCTTAGTATTTTTCAGATGCCCAAGAAATTTTTGGACAAGCTTGAAGGCATTCAAAAAACATTTATGTGGTTAGGGGTGGAAGAATGCAAGCAGTTACATCTTCTATCCCAGTATGAAGTTTGTAAACCCAAGAAGGCTGGGGGTCTTGGTATTCACAAAATAAGAGAATTTAATTTGGATTTGCTTGCTAAGCAACTATGGAATATAATTTTTTGCAATTGTGAATGGGTTTTTATTGTGACCAGCAAGTATCTCAGGGGTGTGGATCAAATCAGAGCTTTCATGGATGATGGTTTCTCTCCTCCCTCTGGGTCTATTCTTTGGAATGCAATGGAAAAATCTAAATCTGTTGTCTCCAAAGGTTTGAGATGGCAATTGGGGAATGGGAGAAGAATTTTTTTTTGGGATGATTGGTGGTTTGAGAATGGACCGCTCAAAGATGAACCTTGGGCTCTCCCTTGAATGGACCTTTGTGTGTAGGATTTTGGTTGATTTGTGGTTGATTATATAAGTAATGGACCTTGGAAGAAATTGCATGATTTTTCTCCTGGGTTGGAATTCCTCTCTAAACCCTTGGCTTGTGTTCACATTCCTTCTCTTGCTCTAATGGATAGGATGAAGGTTTTCTTCTAATGGTAAATTTTCTGTTTCCTCGGCATTTTCCTTGCAAGTCTCTTTCATTGGTCTGGCTTCCTTTTGGGCTTCCCTCTAGAATCCTAAGTTGATTCCTAAAATTAACATTTTCTTTTGGATTTTTTGCCAAGGTAAGGTGTTCACCACTAATAACCATGTGCAAAGAGGCTTTATGTTTCCTAACCGTTGTTTTTAATGTGAACAAGAGGTAGAGAATCTTGGTCATCTTTTGATTGGTTGTAGGTTTTTGCATGAAATCTGGGCTTTTTTGCTCTCTATGTGGGATCTGTGCTTGGTTTTCTTGGTCTCCCTTAGTTATTTAGTGTCACAATGGAAGACCCCCTTAAAAAATCCTGCTTTGATTTCTCTTTGTTCCTTTATCCTTCATCATATGGCTTAGGGAATATGGTTGGAAAGAAACAATAGGATCTTTAGGGATTCAACTCTCCCATCTATCAAAGTTGCTCATAAGATTTATGCGGCTATCAAAGAAAAATTCTTGTTTCAGATCTCTTTTCAGGATGGCCCTAAGGTGGTTATCTCTCAAGGGTATAAGGAGGTTGTTCATAAGTGGAATTTATCTTGTGACATATCTTAGCCTCTTCATAAAGGTAAAGTTTCAAGGGAGGATGTGGTGTGGAAAGCCCCTCCTATTGGGTGGGTAAAAGTGAACATTGATGGTGCTGCTAAAGGTAATTTGGGTCCTACTAGTTGTGGGGGGTGTTAAGAGATTCTAATGGTAGGTTTGTTTCCATGGTGGTGCTCCCTTTGGGAACCTAGACAAACCACTTGGCAGAAGCATCTGCAGCCTATCATGGGATGAAACTTACTCAATCAAAAGGATTTAATAAGGTTTGGCTAGAGGGTGATTCCCTCAATATCAGTAATTATCTTAAAAAAATTCATACCCTTCCTAGATGGTGGAGGCGTTAATTAATATTGCTATCAATATAGTGGAATCCTTTGATCAATGCCATATCTCACATGTTTATAGGGAAGGAAATATATTGGCTGATTATTTTGCCAATTATGGGGTAAATGATGCAAAGGTGTGGGGTGAACATGATCTCCTACCCCTCGAGGCTTGCTCTATTATTCAACATGATGCTCAAAAGTGTTAAGGATTATGTTTTAATGATGTTCTACTGTCACGTGTTCCTTGTGTGGAGCCCTGCTTTGAGGTGTAGCTTGTTAAGAGGAAAGGTTGAGCGGTATGGTGTGTGGGATTGAATAAATAGGCCCTCTTTTCTCATGATTTCCCTTTGCCACATTGTCAGTTCGACATGGATTATGGGTAGTCGGGAAGTCTTCGTGTTCTCAAAGTTTCCTATTTTCCATTGCAAGCTATCTAAGTTTATCTGGATTGTCTGCAAATTTTTCCTTTTGTTGGGATTTTTTCTTTCTGCAACCATGGGTGGAAGCCGAAATAGATTGGAGCCAAATATTGCGACTCTATCAAAGCTAATGAGAGGCTATGGGAGATTTTGGAAGCATGGGGAGTGACCCCATACATGGAGAGGCTACATGCATTCGATAAGAAGAAATCACAAGATTTTTTGGAGGCATGGCATAATAGGGTGTTGGATTTTGGGGGAAAGGAAGTTGCAATCACTAAGGAATTAATTGTAGAAATTATTGGTATGCCGATGGATGGGATGAAATTTTATAGAGACAAGAATGAGTTTGGTCTAGAAATGAATGTTTTCTTCACACACAATGAGCAGAGGAAGTTGGAACCGATGAAATGTGGTGGATATCTACATTCTTCTCTCAAGGAAATTTGGAGAGATGTCGTGGAGGAGATAATGAGGTACTTTACTTTGGATGGTCAATTTTTTGTTATTTCAGGGCACCATTTTGTTTTATTGAACCATTTTAGACATAAAAATTGGGTGTCATTTCCATATTACCTCTTGGTTTCACTAGAAACTGGCATTAGGGATCATAGACAAAACCCTAAGAATCCTATCCTCCATGAAGGTATTATTGTGTTGATAATGGACTATGTTAAGGCGTTTATCCTCCCAAATCAACCCTTTTTTGATAGAAAAAATAAAAATATTGAATATGTTACTAGTTCTGAGGAGAATTCTGAGGATGAGGACTACTCCCCTAGTTTGGAGGCCTCTTTGGAAGGTGATACAGAGTCTGTTGCTAATTTTGAGGGTAAGAAGAGAAAAAAGCCTCATTCCAATGCTCCATCCAAAGTTGTGGAGTCAGGTGTTGTGGCTAAGACTGTAAAGTCCTCCCAAAAGTTGAAAGCAGTGAAGGAAGTGAGGGGTAATAAGAGAAAGCATGATGGAAAGAAAAGAAAGAAGTCTCTTTCCCCAATTTCTTCAATGAATGATGGGTATGACATGGGCGTTGAGGGTGAGGTCGAGCAACCCAACCAACATTCTATTCTTGAGAAGGGTTTTAGTGGTAAGAAGGTGAAGGGGCCTATGAGGGAGAGCAAGGAGGTTAGGATCAATGAGGGCCAGCCAGGGGTTTCCCCTGTTCTTAATGTGCAAAACAAAAAGGTTCAATAGAGGACTAGCTCTCTAGGGATTTTAGAGAGGGATGTGTAGCAGGGGATTGTTGGAAGCATGCTTGTGATGGAGAACCAGGTGTTGGATCGGAATATGGATAAAGGGGCGGCGGTTTCTGCTCAAAAAGGGAAGGAAACTTTGCATAATGCTTCATCTAGTGAGGACTCTAATGTTGATTATGCTATTGATAGACATGGTTTTAATTTTAGGAGAAAGATTATGCTGGATTATCTTAGCCTTGTTAAGGAACACTCCATTTCTTTGTTTAAGATTTTTAATTGGGTGTTTCATGAGATGAGTTCTACTAATGTTAGGGTCATAGTGGCTTGCACTAATGCTGATGAGGCCTCCTCTTCTAAGGAGCCGATTATGCAAGCTCAAATTGATAAGATATAGGATGAAGTCAATCAAATCTTTGATAGTCTTAAGATGGTTGTTGATGAAGTGATCAAAATGAAAAATTCTTATGAGCAAAATTTTGCTATTTTGAAAGGTAAGTTAGATAAGGTTGTGGAGGTTAGTAGGCATGCCTTGTGTAATGAGGCTACTAGTTTGTGTCTTCTGAACAAGAAGGCAAGGAAATGGTTGGGTGATAGTTCTAGAACCAAAGACTTGGCGGCTGAGGGTGGTATGCAACTTAATACTACTAAAGAAATTGGTCCTTCTACTCGTACTCACAATAAGAAAAAGATTAATGCAAAGACTGGTATTCATGTTGATGAAGTGGTGGAAGTGATTAATGCTAATCAGAAGATTATTGACATCGATCTTGAAGCTACGAACATTTTGAAAAATATTTAGTTTGCTTCTATTTTTTGTGCCTCTTTTGGTTGTCTGTTTGCTATTTTTTGGCTTCTTTTTAGCTATTTGTCTTGTTTTTTATTATATGATGAAGCATCAACTTATCTTGTAAAGGGTTTTAGGGCCCCTTCAAAACCTATTTTTCCTATAATAAAAAACTTTATGTTCATATGATGGAGATTTTTTTATGTGCTTTCCTTATGATTGTTATTGAAAAATGCTCCCATGTGCATTCGTTGAGGTTGCCTTGCGATTTCATTTTTGGATGTAACAAAGCAAACATTTCAATTGGTGATATGGTAGGAGGTGTTGATTGTTGATATGGGTGATCAAGAAAGCTTATGGAAGGATAAAAGGTTGTGTTATTCTCAAGGTTGCATAAAGAATTATGTAAGAATTCATTCATTCTCTCCTCATCTTGTCCCAAGATATCTACATCATGAGGACATGAGTCAAGAGGTGAAGGATCATGAATATTCTCATTAGAATTAGGGTCATCGCCAAACACACAATTTGAAACATCAACCAAAGACTTCAAATAAGTCAACATCTTACCAAAATATTGAGCCACCATGATGATGATTTTGATATGGTTCAAACTATTACTCAACAAGTGACTGGAAAATAGACAACAGATCCAAACATAGGCTCCTAAAAGGGTTCTATCACAGGAAGTTGAGTTATGAACAGATAATAGGACATGAAGGCTCCCTCAATGCCTTCAACACAAGTAATGGCATAAGTACTATCTTACATGATTCCCTCAAGACCTTCAACAAGCAATGAAATAATTACTATCTTACACAATTCCCTTAAAACCTTAGGCATCACTATTCTTGCATGATTTTCTTGTTAGATTAATTATGCATTAGATAATAATTAATTAAATACTAATGGGTGTGTTTGTAGCTTTATGTTCATATGATGGAGGGTTTGTCGATGTTCTTGTTAGTCTATTTTACTCAATTTAAAATAGCCTTTGGACAAACTGATTATGTCATTCTAAAAGGGGTTGTAGCCTTGTTGAAGGATTTTGGAAGTATGCATGCTTGAAAGCCAAAGGTATCAAAGATGCTTTGTCTATTTTGGAGGGATAAACCATATCTTTATATTTAAAAAGGGAGTCTTAGTTATGATATGTTTTGCCAAAAAAAATTTAAAAGCCTAAAAGTTTTGAAGCTCCATGTAGGCTTAGGATTTTGATAGGTGTCAAGGTAGTCACTGTTAGGTTTTTCTAGCATTGGCAGGTGTCCTAGTTCTTGGAGGAGGCTTCACGGGTGTATTTAGTTTGGGGAGCCATGAAAGTATAAGGAAAAGATTCATCATAAATGGTTTTGATAATAATATAAAATAAACCTCATAGTTCCTGTGGAATGAGGCCTACAAAGCTTTGGTATTCATATGTTGCAAGATTGTTTAGAGCTTGTTACTACTACATTATTGGGACTGTTGTATAGGAGATGGAGAGGTGCTCCTACAACAAATGTTCCTCTTTCTTACATGTTGATGCAAAGCATCTCCTTTAATGTCCCCTAGCCATGTTTTGACTATGGAATTATGGAACTTGCTAATTTTGGTTTTCTTTTCTACTACCTCCATTTTGTTTTTGTTATTTTCGTTGTGGATTCATTTTTGGTTGTGAGTGGCCTGTGGTCTAGTTAGTTGCATACTAACTGGGGGCTATTTTTAGTGGTATTTTTGGGATTATGTTGTGGGGGTAGTCAGGGTTGAAGGGGAATTGATTTTGGGGAAAGGATAGATGAGTTTTTGGGAAATATAATGTCTGTTTCAAATCTAAAACAATAAAATGAAAGGATTATTTCTCTGAATCTATTTCTATTTTATTTATTTGGTATCTTGTTTTTTTGTTTTTTTCAGATTTTTGCTTCTGCAATTGGTGTTGAGATGCATCATTTTGGTATTAGAGCATCTTCCATGGTCCAGAGGGGAACGTGGGGTAGGAGAGGTCGAAGAAATACCAAAGGGCGAGATAATGTTGAAGTACTCAAGAGGTTGTAGGCCCTTGCGGCCAGATTATTGCATGAATATTTTGAGGAAGAACCAAAAGACCAAGGAGGTCAAGGGGGAGCCATTGACCCCATGGAAAGACTTATTGAAGCTCTTACTAAATAGGGAACTAAATTTAAGGTTGAATTCCCTGATTTTAAAGGTGAGTTAAATCCAAAAGTGTTCTTAAATTGGATTCAAGAATTAGAAAAAATATTTGACATGGAAGGGATTGAAGAGACTGATCCACACATAGTTGAAATTGTTGCATACAAACTAGAGTCACACGCTGCTTTATGGTGGGAGAATCTCCAGAATGCTAGAAAAAGACAAGGAAAAGAGAAAATAAAACTTTGGCCAAAGATATTAAAACACTTGAGAACTAAGTTCATGCCCTCCGATTATCAGCAAAAACTCTTTAAAGAGTTTCAAAATATGAAGCAAAGAGAGTTGACTGTATTGACTTATACTGAATTTTTTTTGAGGTTGCAAATCAGGACTAATTTAGGAGAAGAGGATGATCATGCAACAACTAGATACATTAATGGAATTCAATTCCAACTCTAGAATGAATTAGCCTTACTCAAAGTGAGTAACATGGATGAGGCATGTCAATTAGCTTTGAAACCAGAAGAAAAGTTGAATAGAATGGAAAAATCAACAAACAAAAGAGGTGGCAGGAGTTCAAGTAGGGGAAGATGAAGTTCCTCCAAAATGACTAATGGAGAAGAACTAGAACACGATGTGAAGCCAAACTTCCAAGGGAGGGGTGGCTTTAGAGGTAGGGGACAAGAACAATTACTTGAAGGATGGAAACCTTTGAAATGCTTCATTTGTAGTGAAGTCCACAAAATTGCAAATTACCCTCAAAATCCCAAGAGAGCAATGGTGGTCCAAGAAAAAGGAGAAGAGCCCTTGAGCGAAGGAGTTCAAGTAGAAATAGGTGAGAATCTAATGTTGAATAGAACTTTGGTTGCTGGTGACAAGGAAACTCCCATGACTAATTGGAGAAAAAATATTGTGTTTCAGATGCAATGCAAGTGTAAATATTAGGTGTGCAAAGTAATTTTTGATGGAGGCTCCATTGAAAAATTGGTAAGTACACAAATGGTGCAGAAATTACAGCTGGTATGTATTCTGAAACTGAATCCTTATAAAATTTCTTGGTTAAAAAAGGATCATAGTGTGCTTGTGAACCAATCTTGTCTAGTTGACTTACAAAATGGTCCTTGCGAGGATAAAGTGCTATGTGATGTAGTACCTATGGATGCTTGTCACCTGTTATTGGGAAAACCTTGGTTATATGACAAAAAAGTAACTCACCATGGTAGAGAAAACACCTATGAGATTAAGCAAGAAGGTAAACTCCATTTGTTGAAACCATTTAAAGGAGGAGAGAAAACTGAAATAAAAGAGTTGTCTTTGGCCATAGTGGGGTGTAAAGAGTTTTTTAGAGAATCTAAGGGTGAGACTTGCTATCTATCGTATCCTCTAGAGAATAAGAATTCAAATCAATAGATAATTCCATTGAAGATACAAGAATTGCTACAATAATCTTTTGATTTGACACCATCTGATCTACTAGCTAGTTTTCCTCCAACCAGAGGCATTACCCTTCAAATTGATCTTATCCCAGGTTCCAAGCTTCCAAATCAAGCTACTTATAGGTTTCCTCCACTGGAAAATAAGGAAATGAGGAGACAAATTACTGAATTATTGAAAAAGGATTTGTAAGAGAAAGTATGAGCCCTTGTGCCACACCTATTATCCTCTCTCCTAAGAAGGGGGTAAATGGAGGTTATGTATGGATTCTAGAGCCATTAAAAAAATCACTGTGAAGTACTGATACCCCATACCCAAGACTTGTTAGATTATTTTTTAGGTGCTAAAGTCTTCTCCAAAATCGACCTCAAAAGTGGTTACCATCAAATTCAGATCCATGAAGGTGATGAGTGGAAGACTGCCTTCAAAACACAAGGCATATTATATGAGTGGGTGGTGTTTCCATTTGGACTATCCACTGATCCAACTACCTTCATGCGAACAATGAACCAGGTATTCAGACTACATATTGGAAAATTTATCATAATTTATTTTGATGATATCTTGATTTTTAGTAAGAATATGGAGGAGCATTTAGAATATTTGAAAACTATGTTTGATATACTTAGAGATAAAAGGTTGTTTATCAACCTTGAAAAGAGTGAATTTTGCAAGGATAAGTTGGTATTTTTGGGAAATATTATTTCAGTAGATGGATTGAGCATGGACCCAGAAAAAATCAAGGCTATTCTTGAGTGGCCTACTCCTCAAAGTATCACTAAGGTTAAGAGCTTCCATGGGTTGGTAAATTTCTTCAAGAGATTCATTAATAATTTTAGTGGCATTAGTGCATGAGTAACTAATTGCACTAAAGGGGAGGATTTCACTTGGAGTAGAGCAACTGATGTGAGTTTCAAACAACTCAAGAAGGTTACTGAAGCACCTATTCTTGATTTACTGGATTTTGAGAAGCTTTTTACAGTGGAGTGTGATGCTTCAGGTGTAGCTATTAGGGGAGTGTTAAGCCAAGAGGGAAAGCTTGTGGCCTTTTTCAGTGAGAAGTTAAATGAATCCAAAAAGAAGTATACCACTTATGATAAAGAATTCTATGTAGTGGTACAAGCATTAAAATATTGGAGACATTATCTTTTGAATAGAGAGTTCATCTTAATGACTGAAAACCAAGCCTTGAAGTATATAAATTCACAGAGAAGGCTATCCCACAAACATGCCAAATGGGCTTCATTCTTATAGGCTTATACTTTTGTTGCAACACACAAGAGTTGAAAAACTAATGTAGTAGCTAATGCATTGAATAAAAGGAGACATTTATTGATTGTAATGAATCATGAGATAGTTAGTTTTGAAGAAGTGAAGAATGAATATACAAATGATCCAAACTTTGGTCACATTTATTCCATTCTTAGTAGTCAAGACCATTCATCTATGCACCCATTTGAAGACTACTTAAGTTGGATGAATTTTTTTTAAAGAGAATCAACTCTGTATTTCCTTTGGATCTAGAAGGGAACAACTCATGAAAGAGATGCACTTAAATGGGTTGGGAGGTCACTTTGGGAGAGATAATACTTTTGGAGCAGTAAGTGAGAAATTATTTTGGCCTAACATGAGGAGAGATGTGGACAGATTTGTTGTTGCTTGTAAGGTGTGTCAAATGGAAAAAGGAGGACATCAAAATACTGGACTATACATGCCTTTACCAATGCCAAGAGAAACATGGGTTGATATCTCTATGTATTTTGTCTTGGGTCTTCCATGAACCCAAATAGGTAATGATTCAATGTTTGTGGTGGTGGACCATTTTTCTAAAATGGCCCATTTCATTCCTTGTAAGAAGACTAATGATGCAAGTCAAGTGGCCCATTTGTTCTTTAGAGAAATTATGTAGCTACATGGCATTCCAAAAACCATAACTAGTGATAAGGACACCAATTTTTTAAGCCACTTTTGGAGAGTTTTGTGGAAAAGGTTGAATATAAAATTGCAATTCAATTCAACATATCATCCCCAAACCGATGGCCAAACAAAAGTGGTAAATAGGAGCTTGGGAAACCTATTAAGGTGTTTAGTTGGGGACAATCCTCAACAATGGGATTTGGTGATTCCTCAAACTGAATTTGCTTATAATTCCAACATTAATAGATCTACAAGTAAGTCTGCATTTCAAATTGTATATGGAGAAAATCCTAAGGGAGTTTTAGACTTGGTCGATTTGCCGATAAGCCCACATAACAATCAAGAAGATAAATTTTTTTAGAGCGTATCCATGAGATACATTAGCAAGTTAGGCTCAAATTGCAATCCATGAATGAACAATATAAGAAGAGAGTTGATTTGCATCAGAGAGAAAAGGTATTCCAAGAGGGAGAAATGGTCATGGTTCATCTATGCAAGGAAAGATATCCCCAAGGAACCTACAAAAAATTGAAGCCCAAAAAGATTGGGCCTTGCAAAAATTATAAAGAGGATAAATGACAGTGCCTACCAAATTGATTTACGAGAAGAATTGGACATCAGTCCCATTTTCAATGTTGCTGACCTTTATTCATATTTTGTGGAACTATGGAAGATTAGATGGAAGAGGAGCACAATGAGAAGGATGACAACCTTTGGAATAAGTAGTTGTCGAAGAAGAAAAGAGAGAAAGTTGAACGAATACTAGATAACAAATTAGTGATAACACAATCCAAGTCATATAAGCTTTATTTCGTTAAGTGGGAAATATTTTTCCTGATTCTTACAATTCATGGACCACTAAAACTGATTTGTTAAAGCACAGTCAACTAGAACCAGGAGGTTCTGATTTTCTCAAAGGAGGGAAGAATGAAGTAGAGCATCTCCTTTAATGTCCCCTACCCACGTTCTGACTATGGAATTAAGGAACTTGTTAATTTTTGTTTTCTTTTCTACTACCTCCATTTTGTTTCTGTTATTTTTCGTTGTGGACCCATTTTTGGCTGCGAGTGGCCTATGACCTAGTCAGCTACATGTTGACTGGGGGCTATTTTTAGTGGTATTTTTGGGTTTATGTTGTGGGGGTAGTCGGGGGTGAAGGGGAGTTAATTTTGGGGAAAGGATAGATAAGTTTTTGGGAAATGTAATGTCTGTTTCAAATCTGGAACAATAAAATGAAAGGATTATTTCTCTAAATTTGTTTCTATTTTATTTTTTGGTATCTTTTTTTTTGTTTATTGCAGATTTGTGCATCTGCAATTGGTGTTGAGTTGCATCACATGCCTTAAGGGTGAGTGGAATACTAATAGAATGGTCTCTCTGAATGGGCCTGTGTTGCATCGTTCTTTGATAAAAGATTATGTAGATGCTTTAGGGGTTTACTTTGAACAGAAAAATACTTCCAAACTGAATTTTGTTTTTCTCTAAAGGAAAATGTTAGAGAGTTTTGGGATTAATACCAAATGATTCAATTGTATCCCAATTTTGAGTGAATGATTCACCCATATTTTGAGCATCGGGGCATTTCCACATTTTTCATACCATAATCATATATAGTCTTTACTTAGGGAAACATACTTGCATGGTCGAGGTTTAAATGGACAACAAAAGTCCTTAACAATAGTAGGGGACTTGCATCAGTGGGTCAGTTAAGGTTTCATGGGACTATTTCTCAGTTGCAGAAAGGATGATGAATTGATTAAATAATACTATTAGGGTTCAAGGAGTAAATCAGTAATTGATGTCTCCAAATATTAGTGATTGAATGGATCTAAGCTTTAAGAGGAAATGACTCAATTGTGTTGAGAAATTCAATACACTGTAG
Source organism: Sequoia sempervirens (assembly GCA_007258455.2). Classification (NCBI taxonomy): domain Eukaryota; kingdom Viridiplantae; phylum Streptophyta; class Pinopsida; order Cupressales; family Cupressaceae; genus Sequoia; species Sequoia sempervirens. Next base: position 232,714 of record VDFB02272729.1, read on the forward strand.
GCGATGTAAGCCATTCCTTCTATCTATGCTAGTTGTTGTGTTTTGACAAATGCTTTGATGAAGAGCCTAACCAAGAGAAGATTGGGCTTTGTGGCTTGTATTCCTTATGCTACAGGAAAAATCAATATTGTTAGATCAAACGGCTCCACTTGTAGTTGAAAGATGAAAATTCAAATCAATGCACGTAGAGACATGGTTTTGTAGACATTATCACAAGCATCTAAATCAACAATGAAGGGATGGAGTATATTCAATGGGCTTAGGCATTCATACAATTGTTAGCAGTGGCAAGCCCTCATTCACACGGATTTGATGAGAAGAAGCTAGTGTTGCATGTTGACTGTTGCAAACATTATATTGATGCCACTAAAGATCAATGTGAAGTTAGAAGATTATGATAGAATATTAAAATATATCAAAAGGAGAAAGGTTTGAATGTCTTGCAAGGATGATATTACGAATCCAGGAAAGCAACAAATGTTTTAAAAAAAATTATACATGGTTCTACATGCATGAATTGTACTAGACTTTGTGAGAATGCGCAAAGGCTAAATGGAAAAGTAGGGGATTTTTCCCGACAATGGATTCTTGGCAGCTGTAAAGTGATCTATCCAAAACTACAAGAGAAATTGGAATGTACAATACTAGAAGAGAGTAATCTAAGTCTATCAAGAGTTAACATAAAACAATGCAAGCAATTTTTGATCTACTTGCAAGGGTATCAAGAGAAAAGTAGTTAGTCAAGCTAGTGCCCATGATGAAGCATAGGTATCAAGATCAACTAAAGGAATCAATATATTTCCTCTTCAAATGATGATAAAATGATGTTATTGCAAGATGTCAGAAAGCTAAATTATGTGAGTTATGTTTGAACAGAGAGTGAGGACATAGGTGGCGGCCCATCAACTAGATTTTTGTGTTTGTTGCTTTAAGAGACATGCAACTAAACTCATATTTTCCATGATTTTTTGAAATTGGGTGTTTTGTTTGCGGTGAAGGTTGTTGAATCATTTTCTCTGGGGGTCTAGATTTTCAATTCTAGAGAAGTTGAATAAGGAAAATATTTTGGCAACAAAAGAAAGAAACCATGGTGGGACAAACATGTTACAGAGGAAATATAGAGCAAACAAATGAGCTTAATCTCCAAATATTATATCTCAAGAATGAATTGAATAAGTTAAAGGATGAATGAAGGAGAGTTCTATGAAAAATAGTTGAGTATGTGTAATTCACCTAAGATAGGTTCTTGAAGCTTGGAAATTAAGGGAATGATAATTTTAGTATCCAAAGCATTAAAAGGCCAGTCAAGGATATTGAGAACTCTCTAAACATATCTTCATCATTAGTAATGAATAAATCATTTTTCTAATACAACGAGAAGGTCCATTTTGATTGAATAAAGGACAAATGAGTGAATAAAGGGAGCTTTTACTCAGTCAATGCCACTTGTAGCAATAGTTTGAACCTCTCCCAAGAATTTATGGGACAATTGAGTAGTTGGATAGGTTGGGAGAGCATATAGGGACTGATTGATGAGCTTTTTCAATGGGAAAAATCTAGACACCAACATAATTACTTTTTCTTCCACACCACTTCAAAGCTTTTCTGGAGTCAAAGAGGGAAAAGCAGTATTAAGCACCTAGGTGGGGTTGAATTTTTCAACTCAAGGAGAGGTGGCCATTTAATGATCTTTTAAGAATATGCCTTACTTTCCCTCTAGCGTAGGATAGATATATGAGAGGTTTAGCCTCATTTTAGCCTAGTTCTCTTCTTCTTTCAACATGTATTGTATCTTATTTTGGAGCTCTTTTAGGAAAAAGACAACATTAAAACTCTTTTACAAACTTGTACTCAATTGTATTTTTACCTTTCAATCAATAAAATCAAGTTATTTTGCCTTCTCAATACTGGATATTGTGTGATAATATGAAACTATTGATATTTCCTTATGATGATAATGTTTATCCTTGGATCTAATCTAGTTTATCATTTCCCTTATGCAAAAGTGCATGTTTGTGTAGGCCATATTTTGTGTTCTATTAGTTCTATGTAGGATTCGATTGTGAAGCCAAACATTTGAGCCTCTAGGAAGGTCATTTGTTGTTCCTCTTGAGTTTTCCATAAAATTCAAAGCCTCTCTATGAAATACTTGTGCAAAACATGTCAAAACTGAGTTTTGTATGCTATAGTGAATTTTATTGATCACATTGTGTGTCAAAATAGTATTAAAAATCCTTAACATTTTGGTACATCATCATAGGAATTAGTTTTCAGTTATGTTTCCTCCTTGCTCTTTCCTTTGCAAAAACATTAGAGTAGTTAACTAGGTGAGTACCATAAGATTCGACTTACTCTGGAGGTTCTTTTCTGCTTTAGGTAACCCACAACCTAGAAAAGTTCCCATGTTTCTCCAATATGCTAAGTTTTGAAACTTAGCAGGGGCGCACTATTAGGAGACAACAGTTTTTGGAACACCCGGTGGGACCAACATGATGAACTTCTTATCAAAACACTAAGATATTTGGTGTTTATCTCAGTATTATCAGCCTTTGGATGCAATAGAAGCAACACCATGGTGACTCTAATTACATATCAGCTAGTTTTAGCAGTCTGGATACATGCAACTAATGAGGTTGGTGCTACTTGCTAGTTTTCTATCATTTGGAAGTATCTTCTTAGCATCTAGTGACTCTATTTGATTTTCTAACTCAGATCTTAGTGTTTCAAGACCTTGTTGTCTATATACATTCCAAATATGTTATCTAGACTTGCCTATGCTTCTTGTTTTACCCTAGAAATGTCTAGTTATCAACACCACAATTGTTATTCTCCTCCATTTCATGAAAATTCTAGCTTTAGGCCTCCAATCAACCCTTCTCCTCATTGAAATCATCATTACCAGCTGGAGCATTTTCAAACCGCTCTTGCTTATCCTTGTTTGCAGCCTGTTCATGCCTATAGTCAACCTTGTGAAACCCTTTATGCTTTAAATTAAACATTCAACCTCCCTAGTCAGTCCCAAGATGATACTAATTTGGGTAGCATTAAGAGTTTGTTGTTGGATTTCCAAAGGAAAATTTCAGAATAGATAGAGAAACACAATATAACATGCAACAAGAGGAGTTGTCCTATAAGATTTCTTGTTATTAACAAGAGTCAAAAAATAGAAGGTTGTATGAGGAAGAGTGCTTGAACATGTAACTTGCAGCCAAGAAGGAACAAATAAAACAATTGCTTGCACAAGTACAAAGGTATGAAACCCAATCAGCCCCTTTCCTACCTAATTTCAAAATTCCAAATCTTGTTGAGGCCTTTCCTCTCATACCAATCCAAAACCAAGAAGAGGAAAAGGTTGTAGAATCTAAGGCAATTAAAATTCTTCATTTCAAAAGTTTTTCTTCAAACCAACAGCTGATTCCTAGCCAAGAGTAGTCCATAATGCTGCATAATCAGCTTAGCAATGAGCATGTTAACCTCACTCCATCAGTCGAACAATTTATCCCTCTCGCCATCTCCCTTTTGAAAGGAGGAACCATTATATGGAGAGAAAATGAAGGCTATGTAGGTGAAGAGGAGAATATTCCAAGTGATGATGATGAAGGAATAAGTATTTGCAGCCCCTTTTGTGACATTAAATCAGAAAAATCAGACTTGTTGTAAGAAGATAATGAGTGTGATCATCTTGGACAACAATTTAATAGACAAGAGAAAGATTTTTTTGAAGCAAAAGAGGAACTAATTGTTGTTCAAGAACCACCATGTGAGCTAGAAGAGGAAAGATCAAACATGGAGCAAGAGGAATAATATGGTCTTGATGAGGAGGATTCCATTCTCTCAAGTCAAGAAATTTCTCATGAAGTTGATTTGCAAGATCTTAGTTGGTTGGAGGAGTTTCCTTTCTACTATACAAAAGATCTTGGGGCTGATATATCAAATGAAAATGTGTTGAAAGAGGCTATCTCATTTTTTGAACATTTTCCTTCATTGAAGAAGAAAATCCTAGTTTAGAGTGTATCTCCATGGGTAATAATGAGGAATTTGAGCTTGGACCAACTGTTCCTAAGAGCCTTCCAAGAGCTGATAGCTTTGATTATTTATTAGCTATCCTAATGAAAGAGGATGGTCCATTGACCATGGAGGAGGAATCAACATGGAAAGTTATCATGCAAGGTGAAGGTAATGATGTTATTCTTAATCATTCAAATTGTCTTCTCTCTTGCCAAACTTAGCCATGAAATAGGACAACCATGAAAAAAAGAAAAAAGGTTTGAAGAATGCAACCATGATAAGATTATATCATCCTTCTTAGGTTCTTTGAAAGAAGAAGAAGAAAATCATGAAGTTCCAAATCAGTCGCTTGTACCACAAGAGCATCATGAGAGTACAATGAAGGATACCATCATGCCAAAAGAAGAAAAAGAAGCAACCAGTCCAAAGCTTTCAAGGGGATGTCTTATCAAGCATCAAACTACAATGGAGACCAACAATGCATCACAGGTCATCCTTGCACCCAAGCATAGGGATTCTAATGAAAGAAAGCATACCCAGTTGTCCTATCCACTTCAAGAGAGCATGAATGGTCAACATAAGTGGGTAAGTAGATTTTTTTCTCCATTCAATAGGAATTACAATAGCTGGTTAAACTTCTATCATTTCTTCACTTCCTCTTCAATGCTCACAAACATATGGAGCATTGCAAGTTGCAAAGAAAGGGTAGCTACTTTCATGAACTTGTTAATGGTTTTGTTTAGGCAGTCCTTTCCTCAGTTAGTCTAGGTCAGGATATGTTTTTTCTTATTCAATAAGTGTTGTTGCACATTGCTTTTAGGTGCATTTTCATTTCCTCTAAGTGTTATTTTGCATAGTTGGTTAGTTTGTTCTAAGTCTTTTGGTAGGTGGAATAATATTTGAAGGTGTTATACACTATTTTGGATGAGTTACAATAGTATGCAAGGCTATTTTTCAAAGTCTTGTCAACTTCCTATTGACTCATGTGCCCAATGGATTTGCAAGGGCTAGTAGTCTTAGATGCTTAGCAGACAATAATTTTACAGAGGTCACCAATAATTTTAGTCTATTTTACTCCTTGATTTAAAATAGCCTTTGGATAAATTGATTATGTCATTCTAAAAGGGGTTGTAGCCTTGTTGAGGGATTTTAGAAGTATGCATGCTTGAAAGCCAAAGGTATCAAAGATGTTTTGTCTATTTTGGAGGGATAAAAAAATATCTTTATATTCGAAAAGGGAGTCTTAGTTATGATATGGTTTGTCATTTTTTTTTAAAGCCTAAAAGTTTTGAAGCTCCATGTAGGCTTAGGATTCTGATAGGTGTCAAGGAAGTCACTGTTAGGTTTTTCTAGCATTGGTAGGTGTCCTAGTTCTTGGAGGAGGCTTCACAAGTGTATTTAGTTTGTAGATCCATGATAGTATAAGGAAAAGATTCATCGGAAATGGTTTTGATAAGTATATAAAATAAACCTCATAGTTCCTGTGGAATGAGGCCTACAAAGCTTTGGTATTCATATGTTGCAAGATTGTTCAGAGCTTGTTACTGTTGCATTATTGGGACTATTGTATAGGAGATGGAGATGTGCTTCTACAAAAAATGTTCCTCTTGCTTGCATGCCTTAAGGGGAAGTGAAATATTGATAGAATGGTCTCTCTAAATGGGCTTGTGCTGCATCATTCTTTGATAAAAGCTTATGTAGATGTTTTAGGGGTTTAATTTGAACAAAAAAATACTTCCAAATTGAAGTTTTTTTTTATCTAAAGGCAGATGTTAGAGAGTTTTTGGATTAATACTAGATGATTCAATTGCATCCCAATTTCGAGAGAATGATTCACCCATATTTCGAGCATCAGGGAATTTCCACATTTTTCATACCATAATCATATACATTCTTTACTCATGGAAAAGTGCTTGCATGGTAGAGGTTTACATGGAGAACAAAAGTCCTTAATAGCAGCAAGGGACTTGAAATAGTGGGTCAGTTAGGGGACTTGAACGAGTGGGGCAGTTAAGGTTTCATGGGATTGTTTCTCAGTTGTAGAAAGGATGACATGAATTGATTAAATAATACTATTAGGGTTCAAGGAGTAAATCAATAATTTATGTCCCCAAATATCAGTGATTGAATGGATCTAAGCTTTAAGAGGAAATGACTCAATTGTGTTGAGACATTCAATACATTGTAGGCAATGTAAGCCATTCTTTCTGTATATGCTAGTGGTCATGTTTTGATAGATGATTTGATGAAGAGCTTAATCAAGAGAATATTGGACTTTGTTGCTTGTATTCCTTATGTTGCAGGAAAAATCAATATTGTTAGATCAAATGGCTCCACTTGCAGTTGAAGATGAAAATTAAAATCAATGCACGTAGAGACATGGTTCTAGAGACATTGTCACGAGCATCTCAATGAACAACAAAGGGATGAAGTATATTCAATGGGCTTGGGCATTCAACCAACTGTTAGAGTGGCAAGCCCTCATTTACACAACTTTGATGAGGAGAAGATAGTGTTGCATGTTGACTGCTGCAAACATTTTCTTGATGCTGCCAAAGATCAATATGAAGTTATAAGATTATGATAGAATATTAAATTATATCGAAAGGAGAAAGGTTTGAACATCTTGCAAGGATGAGATTATGAAGCTAGAAAAGAAAGGAAGGTTGCAAAGGTTTTTTATACATGGTTCTACATGCATGAATTGTACTAGACTTTGTGAGAATGGGTAGAGGCTAAATGGTAGAGTATGGGATTTTTCCTAACAATGGATTCTTGGTAGCTGTAACTATCCAAAACTACAAGAGAAATCAAAATGTACAATACTGGAAGAGATTAATCTAAGTCTATCAAGGGTCAACATAAAACAATGCAAGCAATTTTTGATCTACTTGTAAGGGTATCAAGAGAAAAACAGTTAGTCAAGCTAGTTCCCATGACGAAGCATAGGTATCAAGATCAAGAAAAAGAAGCAATCTATTTCCTCTTCAAATGATGATAAAATGAAGTTATTGCAAGATGTCAGAAAGCTAAGTTATGTGAGTTATGTTTGAACAGAGAGTGAGGACACAAGTGGCAGCCCATCAACTGGATTTTGATGTTTTTTTCTTTAAGAGACATGTAGCCGAACTCATATTTTCCATGAATTTGTGAAATTGGGTGTTTTGTTGGTGGTGAAGGTTGTTGAATCCTTTTCTCTAAGGGTTTGGCTTTTCAATTCCATAGAAGTTGAATAAGGAAAATATTTTGGTAGTAGAAGAAAGAAATCATGGTGGGACAAACATGTTACAAAGGAAATACAAGGTGGACAAATGAGCTTAATCTCCAAATATTATATCTCAAGAATGAATTGAATAAGTTAAAGGATGAATGAAGGAGAGATCTATGAAAAATAGCTCAGTATGTGTGTGTCGCCAAAAAAATTATATCTTGCTTGATTGGGAATAATAGATGATAAATTGGACTTAATATCACCTTGATCTAGTGTTGTGAGGTTTTTTTCACATCCACACCAGGTCTTGGACCCTTGCAAACTAAATAAAATGCATTTAACAATGTCCTGTAAAGGTGTTGTAAAGTGTTGTAAATCACTTTCATACTTTTCTAGACTCTTATTAAGCATTTAAGTCTAATATTATTTTAATTCAAAAGTTAGCTTTTCCCTCTTCTATAATTAAAATAAACGTTATATTTATTTAATTATTTATCTTTTCTTTATCTCCCCAATTAAATAATTATTTTTAATTATTTAATTATATTATTTGTTCTCACCTTTCTTTTGAAATAAATAAAATTAATATTTTATTTATTTCTCCTATGTTGGCCACCTAAATTAAATAATCTTTATTATTTAATTTCTCCTATCACCTCTTTTTCTACGCCAATCTTATCTTCCACCTCAATTCTTTATCTATCCATGTCTTTCTTCTCTCAATTAACCTCCACCCTTGATTAAATTATCTTCTAATTTAATCTTGGCTCTTGATCATGATCCTTATTCTTAACTCTTTTCTATTAAAGGAGACCTTTAAACCCTAATTCATGATCCATTCATCATTCATTCATATTGTCAAGTGAAGCAAGTAAGAATCAAGCACTTAAGATAGCATTCAAGCTCACTTCTAAGGAATTCAAGAGCAAGATTCTTCAACCATTGTTGCAGCAATTCAAGATCCTTCATCATGGAAAGTTTCTAATTGCATTGTTTAATATTTCATGCTTCATTTTTTTATTTCATCATTTTGGCTTAATTACCTAGACCAAGGAAAACCCCCATGCCCTAACATCCAACATTTCTTTCTCTTTCATTGTGTGTTTGCAGATTTAGGTATATTGAGGACTTAAAAATCATTGAAGAATAGATTGAATACTTATCAAAGTCATATTTCTCCTTGCAAGGTCAAAATATCCACTAAAAGTCACTTTTAGGCCCAAAAATCAAAGTTTTAGATCTAGACACCTATCAGGAACCGAAGTGCAAACCGAGGGCTTTCGTTTTTAAAAATTTAGAAGTGGACTAAGTCACCTATAGTGGTGACTTAGTCCTACTGAACCTATTTTTCAGAGGTTTCTGTAGATTTGGATACCCATTTGGCTGAAACGGGCTCCAGAGTAGTTTTTCCAGATCTGGGACTAAGTCCCCCAAATTGGCACAAGTGTCCCAGTTAGCTTCTGCATCAGGTTTTTCAAGATTCCACATCTTCATTCCATCCTTTTTCAGCCTCCAAGTGCACACCTTCAATTTCATCGATTTCTATTACAATTTACCTTCATTGCTAGGTGTTTTTGCATATCACAATGTGTTTTCAAACAATCTGTATTTCATTAGTTTTGCATTAGTATTCAATTTCTTTTATCAATTCTTTGCTTTCAGGGCATCCTATTTAAGCATATTTCAATCATATTAGCATTATTCTTTAGTGAACCTCCAAGTTTTTGTGGGATACCTTTCTCCTTTTAGGTGAAAAACCCTAGAAGTGTAAGAGAGAAGCCCCTACAAAAATTTGTGGTTCATTTTGGTGAACCCACTTTTCGAATACCTTCTTGTCTAATTTGGATTCCATCATCATCCTAAAATTATCTTTCATTGCATGTTGCATTAACTAAGTTGCATTCTAGGGTTTCAAATTTTGCATTAGTGAAAGTGACTATAGGTTGCATTTTTGCATCTTTAATCATTGAAAATTTCTAAAATTTTGCATTTTTAACTTAGGTCTACATCATAGAACTCAAAAAACATAAAAATCAACCAAAATTTTTTGAAAATTCTCAAAAAAATCCCTACTGGGACTAATTCATCACATTGGGCAACTTAGTCCCTGTTCAACCCTGATACAATCATTTACAGAGCTGAAAACCTTGTTTTTAAGCTTCTGTTTACTGCCCTTACACATCTATATCAGTTGGTTGAGTTTCTGTAACATGCATTTCATTAGATCTAGCTTAAATTAGCTCATTTCATGCATTGCTTAAATTCAAATTTTGCATTCCTACATTATTGCATAGCATAATCAGTTAATTATCATCTGCAAATTGCATTTTATTTCAGCCTTTTTCATTACATTTTGAGTTTGCATAGATTGTTATTTCAAAATTTTAGTATCTATCCTTTCCAAGTTTGCAATGAAAAATTTAGTTAACAAGCATTTTAGTCATTCATTCAATGCATTCCCTAGTTATGATAGTCTCTTAGCACAAGAGAGTGAAAATGTTAATGCTTTCCTTAAACTTACACCCCCTCCTATCTCTCCTATTTGTGAGGATGATGTGTTAGAACGGAATACAAACATAGATACTCATGATGATCATAATTGTACTTCTCCCAATACCTCTCCTTTAAGTGACGAAGGTATCTTGGCAAAAGAAGGTACAATTGTTGAGCATCATGAATGTCTTGTTTGTTCTTCTCATTCCCCTTGGGAAGATAGTATACCAATACAAGATGAATTCATTTCCACCACTTTACCTACTCTCCATTCATCTCCCAACACCTCCACTATTTGTGACAATGCTTTCGTGAATGATCATGACAAACACATTTGTGAGGAGGATATGTTGGTATCAAGAAACCCAATGATTGAGAGTTATAGCATTAATTCTCTCCTTCCTAATGTTCCTAACAATTGGAAGGGTCTATTTGAACAAGAAGATCCAATCATTGGAACACATGAAAATCCTAGTTGTCCTCCCTTTGATGTCTCCCCTATTTGATGTCTCCCCTATTTGTGATGATGCTTCTTTACAACATCTAACCATGAAATGTGATGAGCCTCTTGAAAGCTCTCCTACTAGGGTAGATATTATGGCACAAGACAATGATATTATGGACAAAAATAAAATTTCCCCCTCTCCTACTATCTCTCCTATTATTGAAGACAATATTATGGTGTTACAAGATCTAATTGATGAGAATCTTATGGAACAAGACACTTCAACCATTGCTCGCTCCCCTAATTGTGATGAAGTCATTTTGATAGAACCAATCCTTGCAAGTCAAGACCATTTGGATTATTGTTCTCCTAAAAAATCTCTTCCTAGGGATACTATTCTAATGCAAGAAAATAATGAGTCTTCCTTAGATGATAACAAACATGTGATTCTAGATTTCCCTTTATTAGGGATACATCAAACCAAGACCACTGAGATTATGGATGAACAAGTTTCCATTAGATCCCCCTTGATCAATGAGCATCATACATACCTCGTGGGACATCCTAAGAATCCTCTAATTCTTTACTCACCATCACACAAACAACAAACTCAAAACCAACCCAAACTCATCCTTTACCCACCTAATAATAATGTTTCATACCAACCAATTTACAATGGCATTTCTCACATAAATGAAAAAGTATATACAATCAAAGCTAATCCCAAACCTGAAAATATTATGAAACAACAAGGAAAAGGATGTGATGCTATAGAACAAGGTATCCATGCCACTCTAGAGCCTAAAACACAAGCACCAAATCATGGTCTTGGTGATTTTCCTTTCATAGAAATCAACCCATCCAACAGACCTTCACTCAACATCAATACTATCGCACAAGATTCTTCCAAGAAAACTCTAACCTTGGTACATCCTAAATTGATCGATATCTCATTAAATATTTATCAAGCATAAATTTTGTTTACTTATCAACATAAATAACATTAGTTGTTGCTCCTTTCCATGTAATAGTTGTAGGATCATAGCATACTCACTATTGCAAGGATCAACATATCATCATCCATTCCAAGCTCACTTTTGTCCTACACTAAGTGGGGGCAAGGGTTTAGGAAGGCTTATCCCTGTATATCACTTGTCGTTGTCTCTTTTTGCTAGTTAATATTTCATGAACATATAAGATCAAGCTTGGGATGTGGATGGCATGCCTTAAGTTGACTCGCATGTGACGTACTTATTCATGATGTAGCTCAATTTAGAAACATATGACTTGGAATAGGGATTTCCAAGTTGGTTCTCATGTCTTCTTTCATTTATCATTGGATACTTTAAAGCAATTTCTCATAGTGTTGGTGTAGTATCTACTTTAAAGTGGGGGGCATACATAGATAACATCTTTTTGCAAAAATTTCATGGCGTGATTTTTCTTTTTTTCTTGTAATGTGTCCTCTTCTTGGTGGTGTCATTGGGTTTGATTCCATCCAAGAGTGTACGATCAATTGGCATGGAATGATGCAAACAAGGCATCCCATGGGCAACAATCTGACACTTCGACTTGTCCTCTCTTAGAGACATTAGGCACAATGCTCCCTAAGAAGAAGACCTTACATGAACAAAGCAAAGTCCCCTTTAAACAAAATTTTTACATTACATTCAAAAACATTTTACAAAAAGCATTTTCATTGTGGTACCTTATCAAAGTTATCAGGAGGATAAATTTGGTATGGTTTGTATAATGGGAAGCCGGCATGAATTCTCACTAAACACTTCTTTTGGGACAAAGCTGACCACGTGAGCGACCTAATGTTTTGCTTGGCCCAGTGGCTGCTTTGATCCCACCTCATTTTTTTTTTCTTTCCATTGCATGATTGTGTATCTTGTTTTGCAAAATCATTCACCACGTGTGTGTCCTTTTGTGCTTATGTTGGTATGACTTGGGATCTTGGATCCTAGGGGCTTCGATGCCTTGTTTCTTTGTCATCCCATGTTAGTGCGATTTAATTTCTTCTTGAGATGTCTTTAGTGTGAGTTTGAAAAATTTCATCCTCTCACTAAGGTGGGGAATGTCACCAAAAATGTATGATATGGGAATAATTGATGATAAGTGGACTTATCACCTTGATCTAGTGTTGTGAGGTGTTTTCCTTATCACACTAGGTCTTGAACTAGAAATAAAATTCATCTAATGATGTCTTGTAGCAAGTGTTGTACTTTCATTCTTTCTAGACTCTTATTAAGCACAATATTATTTTAATTCAAAGGTTAGATTTTCCCCCTTCTTCTATAATTGAATAATTATTTCAATTATTTAATTATTCATTATCCTTTTCTCTCTATAATTAAATAAATATCTTCCCAATTAAATAATTATTTTAATTATTTAATTATAATGTTCTCACCTTTCTTTTGAAATAAATAAAATTAATATTTTATTTATTTCTCTATGTCACCTAGAATTAAATAATATTTATTATTTAATTTCTCCTATCACCCCTTTTTTTGTGCCAATCTTATCTTCAACCTCAAGTCTTTATCTATCCATGTCTTTCTTCTCTCAATTAACCTCCACCCTTGATTAAATTATCTTCTAATTTAATCTTGGCCCTTGATCATGATCCTTATTCTTAACTCTTTTCTATAAAAGGAGACCTTTAAACCCTAATTCATGATCCATTCATCATTCATTCATGTTGTCAAGTCAAGCAAGCAAGAATCAAGCACTCAAGATAGCATTCAAGATCACTTCTAAGGCATTCAATAGCAAGATTCTTCAACCGTTGTTGCAGCAATTCAAGATCCTTCATCATGGAAAGTTTCTTATTGCATTTTTTCATATTCCATGCTTCATTGTTTTATTTCATCATTTTGGTTTAATTACCTAAACGGGCTTTGACCAAGGCAAACCCCTAATGCCCTAACATCCAACATTTCTTTCTCTTTCATTGTGTGTTTGCAGATTTAGGTATATTGAGGACTTGAAAATCATTGAAGAATATTTTGAAGACTTATTGGAGTCATCTTTCTCCTTGCAAGGTCAAAATGTCCACTAAAAGTCACTTTCAGGCCCAAAAATCAGAGTTTCAGAACTAGACACCTATCCGGAACCAAAGTGCAGACCGAGGGCTTCCATTTCCACTTTCAGATTTTCAAAAATTTAGAAGTGGAATAAGTCACCAAAAGTGGTGAATTAATCCCACTGAACCTATTTTCAGAGGTTTCTATAGATTTGGATACCCATTTGGCCGAAATGGGCTCCAAAGCAGTTTTTCCAAATCTGGGACTCAATCACCCAAATTGGCACAAGTTTCCCAATTGGATTTTGCATCAAGTTTTTTAGAATTCCAGACCTTCATTCCATCCTTTTTCAGCCTCCAGGTGCACACCTTCAGTTTCATCAATTTATGTTACAATTTACCTTCATTACTAGGTGTTTTTGCATATCACAATGTGTTTTCAAAAACCTTTCATTTCTTAGGTTTTGCATTAATAATCATCTTTCTTTTTCATTTTATTGCACTTAGAAATTATATTTAGGCATATTGCATCTATCCTTACATTAATTTTGAGTGTAGACATTACACATTTTGGGTCCATTTCTCTCCTTTTAGGTGAAAAACCCTAGAAGAGTTAGAGAACCCTTAGATACCAAAATCGGTGTCCACAATGTGTAATTCACATAAGATAGGTTCTTGAAGCTTGGAAATTAAGGGAATGATAATTTAAATATCCAAAGCATTAAAAGGCCAATCAGGGAGATTAAGGACTCTCTAAACATATCTTCATCATCAATAATGAATAAATATTCCTTTTTCTCATACGACGAGAAGGTCCATTCTAACTTAATCATCATGTAGATGGTGATGCAAGGTTGTTTCAAGGTGGAAGTTTGAGGCATTATGGGACAACTGAGTGAATAAAGGAAGCTTTTACTCAGTCAATGTCACTTGTAGCAACAGTTTGAACCTCTCCCAGGAATTTAGGGGACAATTCAGTAGTTGGACATGTTGGGAGAGCATATAGGAACTAATTGATGAGATTTTTCAATGGGAAAATTCTAGAGACCAACATAATTATTTTTTCTTCCACACCACTTCAGAGCTTTTATGGAGTCAAAGAGGGAAAATTAATATTAAGCGCCTAGGTGGGCTTGAAGTTTTCAACTCAAGGAGAGGTGGCCATTTAATGATTTTTTAAGAATATGTCCTACTTCTCCTCTAGCATAGGATAGATATATGAGAGGTTTAGCCTCATTTTAGCCTAGTTCTCTTCTTCTTTCAACATGTGTTGTAGCTTATTTTGGAGCTCTTTCAGGCAAAAGACAACATTGTAACTCTTTTACAAACTTGTACTCAACTGTATTTTTACCTTTCAATCAATAAAATCAAGCTATTTTTCCTTCTCAATACTGGATATTGTGGGATAATTTCAAACTATTGATATTTCCTTATGATGATAATGTTTATCCTTGGATCTAGTCTAGTTTCTCATTGACTTTATGCAAAAGTGCATGTTTGTGTAAGTCATAGTTCGTGTTCTACTAGTTCTATGTAGGATTCAACTATGAAGTCCAACATTTGAGCCTCCAGGAAGGTCATTTGTTGTTCCTCTTGAGTTTTTTCATAAACTTCAAAGCCTCTCTATGAAATACTTATGCAAAACATGTCAAAACTAAGTTTTGTATGTTGTAGTGAGTTTTATTAATAACATTGTGTGTCAAAACAACAATACAAATC